>VUQS01039114.1:0-40231 GCA_015108495.1 Heterochromis multidens | reverse complement strand
TTTTTCCCTTAATAAAAGAAATCATCATTTACAAACTGCATTTTGTATTTACTCAGGTTATCATTGTCTAATACGAAATTTTGTTTGATGATCTGAAACATGTAAGTGTGACAAATATGCAAAAAACTAAGAAATTAGGAAGGGTGCAAATACTTTTTCACACCACTATATATATATATTTAAGAGATAAAAAGTAAGAAAAGTCACAAAAAACAAAATGCCTCCAGTTCCTCTAAATTCTTGGGCTGTCTTGCATGAACTGCACGTTTGAGATCTCCCCAAAGTGGCTCAATGATACTGAGGTCAGGAGACTGAGATGGCCACTCCAGAACCTTCACTTTTTTCTGCTGTATCCAATGAAAGGTCAACTTGGCCTTGTGTTTTGGATCATTGTCATGTTGGAACTTCCAAGTGCGTCCCATGCGCAATTTCCAGGTTGATGAGTACAAATTTTCCTCCAGTATTTTCTGATAACCTGCTGCATTCATCTTGCCATCAGTTTTGACCAAGTTCCCTGTGCCTGTGTAGCTCACACATCCCCAAAACATCAGCGATCCACCTCCGTGTTTCACAGTAGGGATGGTGTACTTTTCATCATAGGCCTTGTTGACTCCTCTCCAAATGTAGCTGTAACACGCGTCAATGTCACTGGACCCCAGTGGGATGCAGACAGCCGGTACTTTTGTACGTGAAAAGGCATGTGATATTCTCTTTTGGCTTTTCATTGGGCCAGATTTGGGGCACCCTTTCAGGTGAGGTCCAATAAGGGGGTGGTCAGCTTCGCAAAGTTCAGAACGAACCTAAGGTATCAGATGTGTTGTCACTTTGCCAAGGTCTGGAAGAAGACCCAAACTGTCACCCTAAGATGAGTGGAAATTGGTAAGGATGTTCAGGAACAACCCAGGAACCACCAAGGCTCAAGACTGCCATGAACTTGAAACTGCTGGAATACCAACATGACTGAGAACACTGAAGCAAGTTCTACAGTGAGAGGGTGCCAACCTCAAAAGAAGCCCCTGCTCCAAAAATCAACACTTTCAAGCTTGACTAAAATTTGCACCTCCCCACAGGGAGAAGCCAAATGCCTTGTGTGGATTAGTGAAAATCCCAAATAAACTCAGAGTTGTGCACCCAACTCTTGTTTTTTTATAGTATTTTAAGATGAATGCTGTGCAATCATTCTTTGGACAAACAACAGTTCAAAAAAATAATTAAAAGCCCCCAATTACCATGACAATTACCATGCCCATGATGAGTGTATGTAAACTTCTGACCATCTGGAATTCACTTTTGTTCTACCTTACTGAGTTATCCACATTCAAACTGACCCATTTGTCTGGCAAATTAAGTTGTTGTCATAACGATATAACCACATTGGTGTGCCACGTTAAAGCTACAGGGGTCAGCCCTTTGTTGTTTGCAATAGTGATGGACAGGTTGACAGATTAGGTCAGGCAGGAGTCTCCATGGACTATGATGTTTGCGGATGACATTGTGATCTGTAGTCTGTAGGGAGGAGGTGGAAGAGAGCCTGGAGAGGTGGAGGTATGCTCTGGAGAGAAGAAGAATGAAAGTTAGTATAGAAGCAAGACAGAATATGTGTGCAATAACAGTGTTGTTTTCATTCTCAGAGTGCAAAGCTCAAATAGTTCATCCCACTTATTTTGGTTTCCTTTTAAGCAATGAACATGACACTTTGCAATGCCACCAGCTGCAGGCATTGCAAAGTGTCAATAAAGGGTCGGCATTGTATAGCTTGTGGGTTCAAAATGTCATGCAAAGCCTTCACATAAGGCACTTCAGTGTGTTCAGTGATGTCATGCTGTTTAGAAGAATTAGAGTGCTATAATGGCAACATATAATGTTTGAAAAATCAGTATTTCAGGGAATATTTCAGGGAACTGTTATTGCTTAGATGGATTTACATATCACACACCACAACATAAGCTGAAATTGGATGTGACAGTGTGAGAGTAGAGAAGGGGAGAGCAAGAGAATCAAAAGAAAGAGCAGGTAAGACTCCAAATGGCTTCCTGACTTTTATGTCCAAGGCCTAAAAAAGGCTGTTCCCATCTTTCTATTCATAAGCATCACAATCTGCCTACCGATGGGACACACACACGCACGCACACACCCACATGCTGCATTGACTGTACAGCAGTAAAACACCTCTCCTACTGATTTTTGAAACACTCAACTTAACCTCTGGGATGTGCTGGTCTCTACTGAGCATGCACATACACATACACAGACCTTTGAAAGGAACAACTTAACCTCAGAGATTTGATCCTTGCTAAAACCTACTAAAATATGAAAGACCTGGGTGGAGGAGGGGAGGGGGTTGAATGCAAGCAGACACAAAGACTGGAAAGAGGGGGAGAAGTAGATCCTGAAGGAGTGAGTGAATATTAGATAGCAAAAGACAAGGTCATAGAAAGGTCTGGGACATGTGCTGTGTCAGTGCCATTACATGATGGAAGAACTACTGTGGCAGAGACAACTTTTTGTTCCTGGAAAACTGGACAGATAAACACTATGCTAGTTTCATGACAAAATCTAATGACTTCATTTTCTCTTTCATTGTCATGTTGTAGTTTTAATTTGAGGTTCACTCTTTTTTAAAACCCACTAAATGAATTGTGGTCTCTCTAAAGAACAAAAGGCTGTGGCTGTTTGCTTGTATGTGCTGGTGGGGAAGAGTGGCAAAAGACATGAAAACAGAAGGAGTCTAGAGCAGTTGCAATATTTAGTTTTATTATTTGTTTAATTATTATAATTATTTTTATTCTAATTTATTATGATGATTTACTTTATTATTAGCATTTTAATGTGTTTTAAATTTTTACTTTTAATGCAGTTTTGTTTGAGTTGGTTTCCAGACTGGGTTTGCTGGGTTAGTTTTAGTTTCGTTTTTTTCAGTGTTTTTATAATTTGGATAAGTATATGTTAGTGGAAATTTTTAAGAAGTTCATAATATCCAATCAAACACAGCACTTTTACAAGGCAGTACACTCATATTAATATGTACATACAAGTCTCAATCGACATATATACTAGTGCCTCGTCAAGCAAGTAAATTCAGTTTTTCTAATCTAGTTTTATTTTGATTTCAGTTAATTAAAATATTTCTTCATACCTTTTGATTAGGTACCCTATATTGTTTTAAGCAATGAGATTGAATATACCAGCTGCAGGAATTGTAAAATGTCGAGCTTGTGGGTTCAACATGTTATGCTGTTAAGTGTGGTGAGTGAGGACCCAAGATGCGACGCAGAGGCAGGTGGAGGTTTAACAAACGGCGAGCCCTTTATTGAGCTGATATTAAAGCCACTTCATAAACTTTTGATCAGGGCCATTTGGATAGTTTCTATTGTCATTGTGATTTAAAAAGGGCAAACACAATTGTTTGATAATAACTGTGAGTGAAAGAAAAGTTTTTGTATTATCATTCACATTCTCTGAAAAATGGCCAAAAAATCAGAAATTCTGCCAGGGTATGTAAATTTCTCAGGACCCTGGTGTCATGGACTGAACCAGGGTACCCAAAAAATATGTCTAGAAATTTGTCATTGCTGTTACAGATTCCCTGAAGCTGGATAGAGTGCAATAGTTTCCTGTTCAGGCAATTGTAGGCATGGGGACCATGGGGAGACTTGATACAGATGTGGAATGTATCAATGGCCGCCACACAGTAGCTGAAGGCTGGGCTGCTGGTAAGGTGCTGGAAACCTTGGCCAACTTCAGCACACTGCATCAACGTGGGGAATTTAACACGTTTCCAAGTGAGCCAAGATTGTTTCACACATCCGGTGGACAATATTAAACACTGTTGTCTTTGGCACATCAAAGGCCCGTGAAACAACCTTATAGGACAGCCCATGTGTCAGCCAGTAGACCACCAGGAGGACTCCCATGTAGTTGTCCCAGCCATGAGCCTTCTCCCTCCTGAGAAGAGCCATTAGGGCCTCAACCGATGGCTTGGACAGGCGGAAGTCACTTTGCAAGTCACTAGAGTGATCTAGAGTGTTGGGGGTGACATATATTCTGATCCTCTCCTGTAAAAGACAAAGAATTGAAACAGTTGAGTATAAATACACAGTGTGTGTCTTGTTGTGTGTGTGTGTTTAATTCATCTTTTTTTTTTATGCTTAAACCTTATACTCATTTTTACAATAGCTAGATTCTAATTAAGAACTCAAAATGCAGGACAACTTTCAGTTATTCTTTGATGTTTAGTTTACATGTGCTTTGATCTATAATTACATTTTTTTCATTTCTTACCATTTGTGAACACAGTGCCACCAGCCTCTGTAGTCATACCCTCATCCTGTAAATATTTCTCTTATTTCGCTGTAAGGTGAAGCATACAGCAGCAGCAGCAAGCTCCATGTCTTCTATTTTGTTGTGTGTATGACGTCACACCTCTTATAGGACACTCAATGAAGAAGAGTTCATCAGAATACATACAATTCAGCTGGGTAGATGGGTTGTTGACAATTAAATGAGTGCAGTGTTGTTGGGCCCTTTGTTATCTGATGTAATTGTAATCAATGATTGTGTTATATTACACATTAAGACACTCCACTGACCATAACATAAGTGTAATTAAGTCAAAATTTCAATGTATTAATGTGCTGGTTTTTCAGTATATTAATCGGAACAGACAGACACAAACAGAAGTTTGTTTTTAAAGAAAAAGCCATTGGAGATGTTTTTGCTAGGTTTCAAGTAAACATGGTTGAAACTTTGAAATGGTATGTAGTTGTAGATATGTGAGATAATGATGCCTAAAATTGCCAACTATTTGCAAATACATTAATTGGTATTTATGACGATACATATAAGTGGACAGGATTGGGAGTGTTAAGCAGTCATCCTTGTGACAACAATTTCGATTTACATTTGTAACTTTAAACCTATATTGACATGTAATGTGTTTCACTGAGCTGTCCATGTTTATACATCCTCTGTGAAACAAAACAAAAGCGTTTATTTAATCTTTGCAGGGTGAAATATCTAAGATCCGCTTTTTGTAGTCCTTTAGAAGATTGTAGTTTCATCCTAGCAAACATACGTCAACAACATGCGCTGTCGCATAATTGCATATTCTAGTGTAAGGCTGTTCCAATTCTCAGCGCACGGACAGCTCTTCTCTTTTCCTATGTCCTTAGCAATTCTCCTACCCACTTTTCCTTGACCTTGATGATATTTTCATAGAGGTCAAGGAAAAGAGGTTAGGAATACCCTTTACCCTACAATATAAAGCGCCTTGAGGCAACTTTTGTTGTGATTTGGTGCTATATAAATAAAATTGAATTTAATTGAATTGAATAGGAGATAGGAGGGACATTTGGAACGCACCCAATATATACACAGGAGGGCAATCAGGGGAAGTGGAGACACATGGGAAACACAGCGGGAGCAAATCATGAATAACGAGACAAGGGAAGTAAGACTCAACAAAACGCACACTAGACAAGAGATTATCACAATAAGACAAGAAACATAACACACGCACACTGAAACTGGAGATAAACAGACACGGAGACAAAACACAGGGAGACCAGACAGACACGGGGACACTATTGGGGAGACAGGGACACGACTGACTTAATACAGGAAATACGAACAAAGAGACAAGACTGGGACGGAGCACAAAAGGGAACTAGAATAAAACAAGAAACCATGAACTAGAAATATAAATAACACAGCTACGAGGCTCTAGGAAATACTAAACTCGAGACTAATACAGAAAACGAATACAGAAACAAATACAGAAACAGAACCTGAAACTCTCTTAATACAACAAGTCCTTGACACTATTGTGTGTGATGGAGGTGATTAACATTAGGAAGATGAAAGTATGAGGAATGAGTGACATTATTGATGTGCGCTTGGAAAGAAAGTGTGCTGTCAAGGATGACACCCAGACTCTTAACCTGATGGGGGGGAGAAACTGAGAAGTTCTCAATAGGAAGGGAAAAACATTTTACGTTTTGACAAGGTAGATTTGGTGGAAATGAGGAGAACCTTGATTTAATCACTGTTTTATCACTGTTTAATTTGAGATTGATTTGAGAGAGTTGCAAGTAAACCAGGAGTTGATTTCCTGGAGGCAAACACAGAAAGGTGGTATAGTGGTGGTCGGTTTTGTAGACAGGTAGAGCTAGGTGTCATCAGCGTAACAGTTGAAGTTGATATTAAAAAGTTGATTTTAAATTTACAGAAAATATGACCAGTGGAAGTAGATGGATAATAAATAGGAGAGGCCCCAGGACAGATCCCTGGGGGATGCCGGTAGTAATTAGAAATGGCTGGGATTTGAAATTTTTGAGTTGAATGAACTGAGTCTGACCAAGAGGTGGGATTTAAACCAGTTTAAGGGTGTGTCCATGATTCCAGCAGAGGCTAGTGTGTCAAGAAGGATGCTATGGGATATAGTGTCAAAGGCTGCACTCAGATCAAGGAGGATGAGAATGGTTAACAGACCAGAGTCGGCTGCCACAAGGAGGTCATTAGTGATTTTTACCAAGGCTGTTGAGAGATTAGAGAACAATACCATCTGTGGCTGGCCTTCTTTGTTCTTCTAGTTGCCAAAGATAGTTCTCTATTGATAACACTGTGTAATGGATCTAAACTAATTTTTGTGCACATTTTTTTTTGTATATGCATGTCTCTAGTAATGACAGCGTGTTCAGTGAGTTTCCTGTTTTGTTGTCTCCTCTGCGCTCAGTGCACAGATGCAAAGGTGGAGGCTCTGTCGGATGCTCTCCAGACCACCGTGGCCAAGTGGAAAGGTCGCATACCCATGCCCCTCCCCCTGGAGCTCTACATCTCCTCCACCTTCATCGGCCTCTTTGTGGAGGAACAGATGGCAGAGGTTCTGAAGAGTTTTGCTGCTGATTTTGCCAGTGAAGCCACATCAAAAGCAGGTTTAAGTCACCTTTGTCCCTTTGGTTAGGAAATATATATGTCTTGTAGACACAGTGTGTGATGCTGGTGCTCCCAGGCTCTGCTCAGCAAGTTAGATGAGAGGATCAATATAGCTCTCTTGCCTGTCCAATATATTAGAAGGTATATTTGGGATATGGTTTGCTTGTTGTTACCATTAGATTGCCAGAATCCTGGAAGTTACTTCACCTGGCCAAGAAAGAGTCCATCATGTAGCCAGCCATGTAAAACCACAATCTTTTGTATTTTATGCAACACAAACAGAGGTAGCTGGAATCATGAAGGCCAGGATCTAGGTTTTCCCATCAGAACATGACACTGTGACAAGATAGCCATTGTTAATTACTTTACCTGTCAGTGCTTTTAATATTGTGACTGATTGGTATATATATCTATTGCTGTCTTTTTCCTTGATCCAGATGCTCATGTTGAGCCCCATAAGAAACAGCTTCATGTCACTTTGGCATACCACTTTCAAGCCAGTAACCTTCCAGTTTTGGAGAAGTTAGCCAAAAATGTGGATGTGTCTGCAGGCTGTGACTGGCTGGCTGTGCTCTTCTCTAGGGATATTCGGTTTGCTAATCACGAGGTAGACTCTCTCTCATTTAAATGAGTACCTTCTCATAACAAGCATATTTCCCCTCCTCAGTTATAACTCTGGCACTTGAAATTGCTACCGTCTTAATGGCTGTTAATCATCTGCCCCCTGTAGACACTGCAAGTCATGTACCCGTACATGCCTCAGAATGATGATGAGCTCGAGCTGTTGCAAGGAGACTTCATTTTCATGTCTCCTATGGAGCAGAGCACCGCTAGCGAAGGCTGGGTATACGGCACTTCGCTGGGTACAGGGCTGTCCGGCCTCCTGCCTGAGAACTACGTCAGCCGTGCCGATGAGTCTGATACATGGGTTGTCCATGGGTAAGGAAGGGAAGCAGGGTATTCAACACAGTTACACATCAGCACTGCGGGTTACTGTGCCCTTTTTAAAGCTGTATAAAATAAAATAATTTGTGTTTTTCCGTTCTCTAGGTCTTACTCCTTTCTCAACTGTTCCTCTCCATCTAACTGTGGCAGCACTGTTGGTGGGTTATTTTTTGATGGACAGCAAAATGACAGTCTACTTGACAGTCTTGTGGATCCTCCCAGCCTCCCTGGCCTCTGTCTTCCTATGCAGGTACAGCCCACAAAAAAATGTACAGCCAGGCCGCATGTTGAAGTAAAAAGAACATCACAAGCCTCACTGTTGTCTTGCAATAATCTTATGGATACCAATAAAGAGTTTGTTAATGACAGTAATTATTGTGTAGGCTCCTAGCAGAGGCTCCAGATTAGTGCTGTGCATGTTGTCTTTAATGACTCACAGTTTCAAACAATTCTAATCGTAGGTGTCAAAGCCAGCTAGTCAGCCCTCCCTGCCCAAGATGAGGCTGTTTGTGTGTCGCCATGGGGAGAGGATGGATGTGGTGTTTGGCAAACACTGGGTCACTCAGTGCTTTGACTCCAAAGGTAAGTATGATAGGGAGATTACTTTTTTAAGTTTCAGACTGACATTAAACATGTTTGACTTGATTTCTTCCAGATTTTGTAAGATTCTCATTTGTGTTGTGTAGGCAGATACATTCGCTCTAATCTCAACATGCCAACCAGTCTACCGGCTCGAAGCGGAGGGCACCGGGACTTTGATAAGGATTGCCCAATTACTGTCTTTGGCACTATGCAGGCCCGTCTTGTTGGTTGGTATATTTTATTTTTATATTGTTTACCAGTGCAAAGTTACCCCAGATTACTAAGGATTTAGATTTTTAAGGGTTGTTAAAGACAGAAAAGATTTTATTTCCCATACTACATGATAAATAAAGGGCTTGCCTACGGAATCTCACTGTATTTTGTCCTATCTCAGGGGAAGCCCTGTTAGAAAGCCATACAACAATAGACTTTGTTTACTGCTCTCCTTCTCTTCGCTGCATCCAGACTGCTCAGCACATTCTTCAAGGTAAGACCTCATCTTTACTGACTTCAATTTACTGACAGCAGCATCTACTCAGCTTCTTTCTACTATGTGATATTTTCAGTAGTTAGCTTTGAGTCGTAAATCTTTAGTTTAGGTCTTATTACAGTGAGACTTGTCTAGCTGTAGTTTATAAAGTGTTACATTACAACAAGACCTTTGTAGTACCTAGACACATCAATATGGATTAGAGAAGTAAAAAGGTTAGGCAGGAGGAGGTAAAGCATCTTTTTCCATCTCTGTAAACTTTCAAATTCTTTGTCAAGACCTTTAAAAATCCTGCAAATCCTGTAATGTTACTGAGTGAGGGCACTGTGGAACAACACAGTTACTCCTTTTGCACGTATTTATAGATTTCCTGTAAACGTTAAAAAGAGTAAATCTCTATTTGACTCTCTGCCAGGTCTCCAGCAGGATGGAAGGACAAAAATCCGTGTGGAGCCTGGATTGTTTGAATGGACCAAGTGGGTTTCAGGAACATGTTTACCTGCCTGGATCCCTCCTGCTGAGCTGGCTGCTGCTAACCTGAGTGTGGACACAACATACAGGTACACAGCAGCACTAACACTATAGCATCTTGTGCTGTTTTCTGTGATCCTGCAATTTACTATAACCCCTTGTATCCATATTTTTTTTCCTCCTAGACCTCATATTCCCATAAGTAAAGTGACAGTATCAGA
The DNA here is from genome assembly GCA_015108495.1 of Heterochromis multidens. NCBI lineage: Eukaryota > Metazoa > Chordata > Actinopteri > Cichliformes > Cichlidae > Heterochromis > Heterochromis multidens. The sequence goes on along the minus strand of VUQS01039114.1, from coordinate 30,589 downwards.
ATCCTACGACACCTACATCAGCAGGAGCTTCCAGGTGACTCGAGAGATCCTGACAGAGTGCAAAAACTCGGGTAAAGTATAACAGTGAACATGTATCCAGGCTTTTAAATTAATAGTTTAGTAAGCATCAATTATTGGCAACATTCACTGGCTGAAACAGCCGCTTCCTCCTCAAGATGATTCCTTTAATTCCTTCAAAAAGATGTTTTCTTGTTAAAGATGTCATCTCTGTTGGTCACTATATACTGAATAAAATGTCAACCCCCCCCTAAAAAAACAACAAAAAGAAAAAAACAATTTGATCTGTGGGATATAGGCCTTCGCTTTGTTGTCTCCAGACAGAAAGATGTAACTAACTCCACATACACTCCCTGTAACCTTTAAATTTAGTAGGAAGACGTGTGTATATAGATAAAACTGTAGTTTTTAGTACTTTACTTTTAAGCTTTTTAGCTAGTCTTGTAAAACACACGTATCAAAGAAACTGAACAGCATCACCTGCTTAGTTCGGGACAGAAAGCTTATGGTATAAAGCTTACGTGGAATGTGGCTCTATGTTCTCTACCTCTTTCACACAGGAAACACGGTCCTGTTTGTGGCCCATGCTTCCTCCCTGGAGGCCTGCACTCGCCAGATACAAGGCCTCAACCCCCAAAACTCCAAGGACTTTGTCCAAGTTGTCCGAAAGGTCAGTTTAGTTCTTTAGTTTCAACGCTCCTTTCATTCTCCCCCTTCCCATTGCTTTTTAACAACATGCACATCTGTGTCTTCTTTGTGCAGATTCCTTACTTGGGATTTTGTGCTTGTGAAGAAATGGGAGAGACTGGGGTGTGGCAGCTGGTCGACCCACCAATTCTGCCTCTGACACATGGGCCCAATCACAGTTTCAACTGGAGGGAAATGCTAATGCAAGATTGAAGGATATGCTCTTTGGCTCTATCTTGAACTGCTGAACAAAAGTGGCTTCCATCAAAGACATCATGCAAAAAAATAAAAAATAAAATAAATAAATGAAGGCAAATGTATTCAAACACTGCTCAGGAACGGGAATGTACAGTTTGTGTGGAGATCACAGAAAAAATGAGCTACAGTTTGGGTGGCACTTTGCTGCATTATCTTCAGTGTTATACTTCTTAACCCAAAATGTAGAGGTGCTACGAGGAATGTAGAGATATGTTGATGGTTGCTGATGAATCAGGTTTTGTGCCATGACAGGGTGTCTCATTAAACTATGTCTGTGAGCCCTTCTTTGGCAGAGAGGGGAGGGCGTGATGACTTTGTGTTCTGCTGCCTTCTCACACACTGTGACCAGAATTAGTTGAGAAAGACTTGTGTATCACAAAACTATTTTTCCATGGGTCAGAAATAACTATTTAACGTGTAGCTATGACCCTCCGGTGAAAAAGCACAAAAGAAATGTTGACAATCAGACAGGGGAGAACTGATCTTCATCGTTTTTGGTGCTGAGGTGGGTAGCTTATTATAGGTTTGATTCCTGTAAATGTCATATCATTTTCTTCTATGTTAAAATTTATCTGCCCACATGAGTCATTTAACCTTACTATAATAAGCCATGGCCCACAGGATTTGTTTGGAGAAAACCAAGTCAATATGACAAAGAAAATGTATATGATAATTTACAGAATGCTGTTGTGTTGTTATTTTTTATCGATTTAAACCTTTGCTTGCTTTTCATGACCCCGACACTCTGTAAGCCTGATAACCACGTACTTTTCAACAACATGATGAATTTCTTTTTTTCAGGTTACATCAGATGATCTAAGTGCTTACTGCTTATACCAGTTAATTGCTGTATGAGTCTGAAAATCCACAGATAGTTTAAAAATTAATAAAACAAGGTTGTGGAGCAATGAAGGCCAGCACATATCAGCCCTCTATGTCTTCTGTAAAACCTTACTCCCTTTTTCGTGCAGCAAGAAATTGAACATAAGTGGACACTGCAGTGCAGTAGTGCAGTGCTGCCTGTTTTCCATTTACTGTAAACTGTCTGCTAAAAGTATGAAAATATACAAATATGTTTAGTTGTTTTATGGTTTTACTCTGTACCAGTTGCAATATCAGACACAGATACACATGGACCTTTTTCACATCAGACTTGCCACCACAGAAGAAGCTCAGTTGTTATTACAACAGTGATGATGGCCTGGTACCATTAAGCATCCTAGTAAGGGGGCATGTCCAGAGGGGGGCACATGGGGTGGCACCAGCACCCCACTGAAATATGCCCTGGTGCTTCCCTCCTATCAGAGTACCGTTAATCTTACAATGCCCAGCACCACTAGATGAGAACATGGATAGCACCAGTAGGATTGTAACTGAATACATTTACTCGAGTACTTTACTAAAATGCAAGTTTAATGTACTTTTGTGTTATGCTACTTTCTGCTTTTACGCCACTATAATTTGAATGCAATGTACTCAACACCATTTATTTTAAAGTTTTTGTTTCTTATTATTTTGCAGATAAATTGCATTGTATTAGAGCAAGCTACTCAGCAACATAGAAGTAGTTAAAATCATCAATAGCTGCAACATTAAAGAGACATACACATCAATCAATCAATAATTATGATACAGTAATATGTATTATTCTGAAAAGTGCCATTCTACAGAATTAGTACATTTACTTTAGGTACTTTAAATGTTTGATTATACAAGTTGTGTACTATTGAGCTACTTAAGTAGGATTATGATTTTTGCTCAAGTAGAAAGTCTAAATCCTTTTTTTCCAAGTTGCAAAACAATTATCCAACAAAAAAATTAAACTTAAAGTCCTGTGAGGTACAGTTACACATGAGCCTGAAAATCTTTTTTTTTTTCTATGACAATTTTATCCATTTTATTTCTGATGAAATATTCTGATTACCTGGAGCCCCAGGTATCACCCTATTTAAAAAAAAAAAACCCGGGTGGCTGTAAGGTGTTCCGGTGAAGGAGGACCAGGACCTAAAACCAAGCGGAGCAGCCACATGTCTCTGATTGAACACACTTCTGTAAGTCATAAAAGAAAAGGAACTGTTTTTTTTAGCAGGTACTTTGACCATTCACACATTTTGCTTTACTTTATTTCCAGGCATTATGCTGCCAGATTTGATTTATACCATCTCAGAGCTCCTTTTCTTCCATTCCTTTAATATAAACCTTCTGAAACATTCATTTAAGAGAGAGAGGAAACTTACTAAGCTAGCTGAAAGTAATTGTGCTAGCTAGTTTTTACTGTACATGAATATCCTCTTACTTGTGAGGCATTTGGTATAATGCACTTTTATGGAGCTGGAACTTTTAAAACTACATTTTTTTTTTAATCCTTAGGACCATTAAGAATATATTAACCCCACTACAGGTTAAAGCACACGGGTTAGACAAACCTGTGACATGACTAACTGTTGGCATGATGGTCACAAAAAGGAAACTTTGTAGCTATCACAGCTTTGTTCTGTATGTACTGATTATTGTGTAATCTAGTTGTCAGATTAGGTAAAGCTAATACAATGTATAAAAACAATTAGTAACTACTACATTAACATCTGTCTAGTAGTGTATTAAAAAGCAACATAACTTAATCTTATTCTTATGGTCAGTAAACACTTAATTCACCTAATAATGAATGTTTTAGATGCTTGCAGTATGAAGTGGCTTTAATTTTAATTATTGTATATAATTAATTAATTATATTAATTTGTTATTGGATTACCACCGTAGAGGTTATCTAAAGATGTGCATTTAATTCTAAACTGTATAAAAACTAGAATTTAAGACTGAATATAAATTACCACTGGGATTAAATTGAGTGCTTCTGATATTTTAGTCTCTCTTGCTCCCTTTTCCCTTCAACCTCACTCTCACACATACACACTTGACGTGCAGTACAGACTCACGCTAGATGGTGCTGTTAAACCAGTATCAGAAAGAGGGTGGGTAACTGCCTAGTCAGTTACCCATAGGCTCACCTACACAATGAGCCAGCAATTTCAAAATGTTGTCCTGTGTAACATATAGATTAACATTATTTCTGGTGTTTAACTCGGTTTTGCATTCAAGTGGAAAAATAAGACTTTACCTAAAATTGCCAGTCTAATTGTTTAGTGTAGTTTTATGAGATTGCAAAAAAGATTTTTCATGATAAACTCACTGGTTTTGATGGTTTGAATTTCATATACACATTCTTTGTAGGGCCCAGAGGGCAGTGGCAATGCTGACAAACATCCCTGCAAGTAGACAGTAGGTTTCATCACTTGTCCACACAGGTAAATCATTTGTTTTTGTCTCAGTATCTGTTCTTCGAGAACCAAAAAACATGAACAGATCATGTTTGTAATTTGTTGTCACATGGCATTGTGTTTGGACAGTGGGCATAGTTCAGGTGGGACCCAACTTTTCGTAGTTATATTGAGTTAAAGAATCACAAATCTCAGTCTATTAGTTTATTAATTTAGTTTAAATTAGTGTTTAATTCAGGTTAAAAAAATGCTGTAATAAAAATCTGTATACACAATTCTGTCGTCTCCAGTGGTGGAGATGTGAAGCATGGCCAAAGAAAGAAACTATGCATAAACTGTGCAGATATTTTTGTTCAAAGGTGCGCAATAGGGCACTGACCTTGGCCCAGGATGCACTCTCCTCTGCCAACACTTAAGATTGTTACACTTAAGATTGAATAACTAACTAATTGGGGTTAGGGTTTGGCACATATTTTCTATCACCTGAGTCTTGCAGCACCAGTATGATTTTTAAAAACTTAGAGTGTTATTACTACTTAGATAATCCCTTAATTATGTTATTTTTTTTTAATACATATTATTTTGCAGTCTGACAGTTTTAGAAGGAAACCTGTAAAGGGACATGGTTCTCTGCTGGGAATAGTCTGTGCATAGAAGGTGTTTTTGGCCACTTTGGGAAGTGCATTGCAGTGCAGAAACTGGCATATTAATATAGTTGTTAGGGTGATTGTAATGTCAAACAGTTAGCTGTTTGCACATCTGTCTGGCTTTCATGTTGGAGTTGTTTTTGTCCACCCGATAAATTAAAGTCAACTCAGTCTTGTGGGAAATATCTGCCTCTTCAGTTGCTAAATGCTCCACTGTGTTCACAAGCTGTTTTCTTGCTTTGACTGTCTGCTGTTTGAGCAGGGAAATTACAATGTTTTTCAGAGCTTTTTGACCAAACAAAAGTTTTTTTGGAGTAGTGAGTCAAAACAGTGGAGCTGCCAGCCCAATCAATAATCTGAAAGATGCTAAAACCCAGTTAAAACTGAAGTGTATTACTTATTTAGGTTGTCTATCCATTAGAGATGAGCACTATGAGGAACTATGTTCACAGTCAAATAATAATGTGATCTGTAAATAATATAAAAAGTTTGCTTCTTCATGTATATTTATGAATTGGATTATAATGTAGTGTATGTAGCCACAGTTAGATTGTGGGAACTTTCTTCATCACCTGATGAGGTGTCTCTTGGCAAGTTCTGACAATGGTATTGGGCTCCTGTCTCCTTGTGGTACCCACTGAGAGTCTTCAGATGCATCGCAGAACAGCAATGGCAGTTTGCATGTAAGAGGAATCTAAAATGGCTGTCATAAGTCCTTGAGGCTTCCTGCTGGCAATAACATGAAACAAAATACTGGGGGAACTGAAATATAGATGGCAGTTTGGAAAAGGGTCAAAAGTCTTGCTCTGTGCAGTGCTAAGGCTAGTTAATGACCAAACCCAGAATTATTTTTAAAAAAAGCATTTTTCCTGCAGTGCTATGAATGGATAAATCAAAGACAGCATGACAACAAATGTAAAGTCATCTGCTTGTCACTCAAGCAATGCAGCACTGGCAAATAAACAGGAAAATGTCAATTTTACACAGTAGCACAAGCTTAGGATTAGGCAACCAGTTTCTGCAAAGCTAGTCATCCGGACCAGTGATAAGGCTGGACACGGCTGTCACGAGTAAGTGAGGCCATAACACATTATCACGATGGGCTGAAGTGCATACAGAGTACAAGAACAGAGGAACATGGATACACATCTTATTTGTTACAGATTGACAGATGGCATCTATAGTGTTAGTGCTCCTCAGTGTAGGGTACAGTTATTAATTGACTTTGAATATCTGGATGGACTTCTGCACAAACATCTTCAACCATACTGGTACCAAATAAATTACTTTTTTGATATGGTTCTGCACTAAATTAATAAACATCTCTCAGAAATTAGGTGAATGAGAGCTGCATCCCCCCCCCAAAAAAAACATTGATTGACATTTCCAGAAGCCTTCCTCTTGACTGTTTTTATAAAGCAGGTTTCACCATCATCATGGTGGGCATTCTCATCTGCTTTGCTGGGCTCACAATCCTAGCTGTTAGTAACTCTATTCAGTCATATTGAAAATTCATTAGAAGGGTCAGTTAATATAAGACATTTCTTAAAAAGGCATAATGCTGTATATGAAACATATGACATGGCTATGCTTAGTTGTCTTTGTTTACACAGACATTATCATTCATGTATCTCTGTGATGAGTCAACTGAAATTGTGTCAAAGGATCATAAATCCATGCTACTGAAAATTTAAAGCATGTATCATTTTTACACCTGTGTAACTTAAAGATTCAAAACATTTCTCTGAACCACTGGTATCTGAAAAAATAGTGCTAAGCTAAAGGTTTGGTGTTGAGTTTTGATATAAAATGGTTGTGAATATTACTTCAGTTTGACTGTTTCTGGTTTTTATGTCAATAAAGTGGATCCTATTTTTATACTATGGATGAAAAAAAACCCCAAAACATTTCACACTGTTTTGCTCCACTTTGTTGTACAGAAGTAGTTCAGTGAATTATGTCAAGAAAAGACGAGAGTTCTGTACTGTACTTTCAACTGTTAACAGGAAAAAGTTGAAGAAAAAGAAACTTCTGAGTCCTTTTCTATTATGTCTTGGAGCTATTTAGAAGAGAGGGAGGGGAGGTGCAGGGAGGAGGAGGAGGAGGAGGTAGGTGGAGTAAGGTTGGAGTTCCACACAAGGGGCGAACTGCTGGCAAAGGAGCTGTTTTATACTGTGCTCCTCTGAGCTGTCTATGCCTTTTCTGTTTGTGTTCACTGGGAGTCTGCATGCACCTGTGTGTTTGAGCACTGGTGTCTCTCATTCCAGCTGGTTGTTTATCAGTGTTGTCATGTTAGCAGCTCATGCAGCAGTCAGTAGGAGAGAAGCAGAACTGGACCTGGTAATAACAAAAACTCAGAGCAAAGGAACGGTGTTTGGAGAGTTTCTGCCTCCATCTTGAGACGAAAGAAATCTGAGGAACAAACTTGCCTAGCTGGAATGAAAGACTGACAGCAAGCAGACTTGTGGGGAAAAGGGTAAGTTTCACAAACAGCTAAAGTTACTTCAGGTTGTTTGGTTTGAACCAGGATCAGTATGAAAGTTTTCACCTTTTTTTTTTTTTTTTTGTTCCAACTTCTGTTACAAACCTCAGTAAATTGTACAGGACTGTGGCAGTGATACAGTTTTCTTTTACATGAGCTTCTGTTTGTGCTCTTTGTGTATATGTGTGTGCCCACGCATTTGTGGGGGTGTGTGTGTGTGTTGAATTTTGTGATGTGTTGTCTAGTTTGTGGCTCATCTTTGGAGTAGACTTAGCTGCTCTGCTTCTTTCAGGGTATGTCTTGGTTTTTTTCTTTGTTTGTTTTCTTTTGTTGAGACAACTGACATATCCAGAAATTTAAAAAAAATGCACACACAGTAAACAACAGGACAGTGTGATGCCTTCACTCCAGAGCAGACAGCATTTACCCCTGCTGGCTTAAATTAGAGTAGTTGACTGGAAAACCAATAATCCGTTATACCCTTACTGAAATGATGCTCACAGGTTAACAAAAAACTTTGTCAGCCTGAAGCGTTGGTGGTAGATTATCTGCATCTGGAGATTTCAACATGGCCAGTTTGCATTGTAAAAAGGGCACTCGCACGACCACGAGCCCAAATTACATGATATTGCAGCATGAATCCAATAGAAAGAACAGTAGTGTTGCTGCGTGTTTAAGGACAGTAGTGTAAAACACTATTGACAGCTTAAATGGATGTCAACAGACAACAGCAGAATTGATCAACCCGGCAGCAATGAACAAAGAAGGTGGCACCAATTGGAAGTTAAATCATGGGCCAGCACCATGGCTTTTTCTTATATTTGTTGTATGAATGTTTTTATGTGCACAATTATTATTTTTCCAGAAAAAGATACAGCAATAAAGAAGGAAAGTTTGAGGGTGGAATCAGAGAATACTGTCACAATATGTTGCTCTCAGTGGTATCACAATAGAGCAATTATATAATACCTGATACTTATCAAAACAAAAATCTATGATACATGTGATATGTGATATCTGTGTACCAAAAGAGGGAAAAGTTACTACTAAAAAGGAAAAAAGCAGGAATTAAGGGTTTATTCATTACAGTCTGTGTGTGTGTTCTATTTTGAGAATGTGTCAGTTCGATCTTTCCCTCACTGTCCACACTGTGCATCATTTTCCCCCTGTGAGTTCATCCATTTGATAAGTACCATCACGAGGAGCCATGAAGTAGTGACTCTTTAAGTCATATTAGTGGGGTAATGGGTTAGACCACCTGACTGTTTAAAATATTGATTCTGTTTGTTGATAGTATATTGATAACTTATTGCAGGAGGAAGCAAATGCTAAAGGAAGTCGATCTTGCCTCACTGATATTGTTGCACCTCTAGTCAGACCAGGCAGGCCGATATTGACTTCATCAGGGTTCATATGGTCATAGAAAACTTTTGGTCACGGAATTGGAAGACGGCAGACCTAGAAAAGTATTATAAAAATAAATATAACCAGAAGACTTTGACCAATTGTAACTTTGGGCAGTACCAGGAAAATGCTAAATTAATGTCAGGCTTCTATTGTAAAGGTATAACGGATGACTTAAAGGACCAGAACCCAGTTTGTGAAATGTATGTAGAAAATCATTTGGTACTCTAAGCATGAGATAGGCAGCTAGACATGGTAATGGAGATAAGATGCTGGTGCTGCAAGCATGTCAGCTCTCAACACCATCACCGTCTTTTTTTCCCTTCCAGTGACCAATGTGATACCTGCTAGCAGTTGCACTGTTTCCTCTTGCCCACTATGAAACAAACCATTTTGGGTGATGTGTCCAGAAACAGAGCCTAAAATGCAAAAAAAAACTGTGGACAATAAGGGTGCCTAATAGCCACAGTAATTTAGCTGTTGCCTGCTAACTATCTTCTTTGAAGATTGTTCCAACACAAGGTGGGCTCTAGTTCTCTAACCCATCAGTGTTACTGGGCACTTCCAAATCACCATGCTGTTTGTGATTTATGACTACACAATGAATTGTCATGCTTTGACGCATTTTCTTTCTATAGACATTTTACAGTTGTGTTGGCCTTAAATGTGTGTTTTGTATAAAAACACATTAAGATATATTAAGATACACAGTAATACATTTTGGTGTGGATTTTCATGATTTTTAATGCAAACATTTTACATGACTGTGCATTTCAGAGAATGTATGGTCATGAACATTTGCTTAAAAGTCATGGAATTTTTTTTGTAAAAGTCTGTATGAGTCCAATCTGATGTAATCATTAGGCAGGGTTCACACATGAGAGAGAACTCAAGTTTTTTTATGATGCTCAGCAGCCAAATACACATACATTTCTTACTTACCTTACTTTCCTACTTACATACACATACCTCACATACATCAAATTCTTGACTGCGCATTGCACAGAAAATGACATAACTAAAGAGAAACATTTCAGTGTTAAATTTAAATGGCATGGAAGTTGATGCTTCTTTTCTCATAGCTATGGGAAATCAATAGAACATCAAATGAATGACATGCAAGCACATGAACAAAGCATCCACAACATAATGACATTAAAAACTGTTTGGATTGTTTAGAAAGACCAAAGAAAGGACTGTGTGTTTTCAGCTTAGCTAAGGAGAAAGGTAATTTCCATTGTATTTTGAAATATTCTCACTCGGATCAGTGCTGTCTCCACAGTGTCTCTATTGGGAGTCTTGGTCTGTGTTCATGAGTGAAGAACCAGAACTTGGTAGTGCTGAAATCAGCTTCTGGGGGCAGCAGTGTTTTAAGAACCCACTCAATTTATCCTCACTGAAAATATGTAGGGATTCATTGTGATAATATTTCATTGTCTACATTATATTTATATATTTATTAGCAACCTCTGTATTTGTAGAGTGCTTCGCAGAACAAAAAAAGATAAGAAGTAGTTGTGTTAAGGATAATTAAAAGTGATGAATTCTGTTAACATGCAGTCCTGAGATACATAATTAAAGAAAGTCAGTGCCCTCAGAATACACTCAGAATGGCTCAACTCAAGTTAATGTCTGTTGTGTGTGATTCTGTTTGACATGCTGTCCAAGGATATCCTGCAGGGAAACAGATTAAAATAGCTCTCCTATTTTTTTCCTCAGGTCTCTCCAATGATTTGCTACTGTTCTTCAAAATACTGACCAGCGTCACCATGACATCCTATTTAGTGCTCACAATAGTGCATGTTACAAACCTGAGGCAGCTGAAAGTGCAGGACAGGAAGAAAAAGACAGGAGAGGACGTATAGGATGGTGGAGTTACCTCAAGGTATGCTTCAAAATGGGCTTGATTTCAAACAGAAATGAAGCTACTGTATAGGTATAGTGGCAAAAAATATTTAGAAATAAGTACTGGGGGTTGTTGGGAAGAGAGGCATCTTTCAGGCTCTGCATGCTTCACATTCTTAGCTGCTGACCTCTGTGGAAAATAATAACAGCCGTGCTTGAAGGTCACACTGCCACAGCCAGTGGTTGAGTCAGATTTGTTACTGGTGCCAAATTGGATTTATAAAGTGCAGTTGTCTTCTGTAATTATATAATTAAAGTGGGATATTGCATTTACCAATGAGTCAAGTTATTTGGAAGTTGTTGCAAAACTGTATAGTGCTAAAGGTGTCTGTGTGGTCTAAGAGACAGGACTATTTCTTATAGCATGCAGTAAGCACCCATCAGATGTATTTGTCTGGTTATGAGGTTGTATCAGTTTAGGGCTGTAAGGATATTGGGACATATTTATTTTTTCTTAGAAAGTTTAGGTAGCAGGTGAAAAAATGTGACAGAGAACATGTTTCTCCTGCAGTAACCGGCAAGAGGCTTAGGCTTGAAAAGACAGTATCAGGCAGTGATCACACACCATTTCACTAAACGGTTTAGAGTAATCCCTAAACAAACCAAAGGCCAACCAACGCATTACTGGCTGCAAAAACCTCTGCTTGGCTGGTTGCATACACGGTACATATATTGCTTTAAAAATAACCCTGTTGTTCTAAATAAAACATGATAAAGTTCAACCCAAATACACATGCTTTCCTACATTTTTTAAATTTTGACTTCATATTTGTATTTGGAAAATAAACACATTTATACTACTGTATACTACTACTGTAGTATCATCAGAAGCAAAGTGTAGTTTTAGTTTCACTGGAGTGCAGATATTTGAAGGGTAATGCTTTTAGTGTGAACATTTTAACCTTGGCCCGGGGTTACGTTCCAAGAGCACCCGCGAATTGTAAAAAACTGCAAAGTTTTGATGTGGGCAAAAAAATGCCTATAAATGCCTATTTTTATAATTTAATTTAAGAAACTTACTGATATAGTATTCCTGATCGCTGCCTCGTTCTTCTTTATGTAGCGTACGGTGCTTTCGTTGATACAATAGTGGGGCACTACTGCAGCATAACTTTTTAGTTACCGGAGCAAATGCAGTCGGAGATGCGTCACAGGGCAGCAGCCAGTGAGCAGCAAGGAGAAATTAATAATTATATTGTTCTTAATAATTTAGCGTTAAAATTATATATTGCCACGAAAAAAAGCAATAAAAAAAATTGCGGAGGATATTTGCGGTTTCCACGAACAATTATTAGTTAGGTTCTAAGGAAAAATCCGTGAACGACTGAGGCTGTGAACTCTTAACCGCAACTTACTGTATTGTGTAAGTTGTATTCCTCACTGACCTAATTTTACCTACTTTTCTTACTTTCCCTGCTCCTTGTGTCTGCTGAAGTAATGTTTCGAAAAGTAGTGCAGTGATGTAACATGTCATATTAGTTTTTTGTTTCTCTTTGCATTAAACAGAGAGATTTTCATCTCAGTAAGATGATAAACACTAATTTTATCCTAACTTATCAAGCTTTAATTGTTATTTTCATATCACAGCCTAGGACAGAAGTAAGTGCATGCAGTCATTTACAGAGAGTAAGATTAGATCTTGTTCAAATAAAGCTTTTACCCAAGCATTTTATAAAACTGAACTGTGAACTGTTTGGATGTTAAAGCTTGAGTAATCAACACAAGAAATACTAAAATCTCATTCAGACTTTATAGGTTTAATTTGATGCACTTTAATATTGAGAGAAGTTCTGCACCTACTTAATGAACACAGAACCATTCCCGCTGATTGCTTGTTCTTTATGTATTCTTTATGTAGTGATCTATGTACTGATTTTTTACATTCAGGTCTATGGATTGAGTAAAATACAAGCATCGTACTTTGTCGAGACAGTGGGCAGAGATGACTGGTCTGAACCTGCTCTTTTTTTTTTCTTTTTTCTAGGACAGCCCCTCGTAAAAGGAATAACTCTAATAAACTAACTCCTGGTGTGCCTGCCAGACCACACGCCTGCCGTCAGTTGTAAAATATGGCCATTTTGCTTCCCTTTTTCACTCTTCACTCCGCCCTTTTGACCTCTTCATCTTTTTCTCCCTGTCCTTTATGTTCTGTTTTCTCTTCCTTTTCTCTCTGTTCCTGTTAGACTTCTTTCTGGTTTCTTCACAAACTTGTTGTCTGGCTGTTTTCTCTTGCCTTTTGTCTCATTTCACCATGTGGTTGTTAGTGTAAACTATCCTATCCTCTACTTAACCCTGTTTAAGGCCAAATTTGAAAGCCATGTATTTATTTAAACCCAGGACAGAGTTTAATCAAAATCTTAGTTGAATTCTTAAAACAATGGCAACATTAAATGATAACATGAGATTGAGTAAGCAATACAACACTACATCCTTACCGCAATGTCTCTAATAATATATACCATATGGACAAAAGTACTGGGCCACCTACACATTACACCTACAGGAGCTGCTTGGCCATGGAAACCCATGCAATGATGAATGTGCAAAGTTTTTGTGCTGATGTTAATGCCAGAGGAGGTTTGGAGCTCTGCAGTTATTGAGTCAGCAGAGCGTTGGCAACTTTTACGCACTATGTGCCTCAGCACTCAGTGACCTCACTCTGTAACTTTATGTGATCTACCACTTTGGGGCTGAGTTGCTGTGGTTCCTAAACTCTTCCAATTTGCAATAATACCACTTACAGCTGATTGTGGAATATCTAGGAGGGAAGAAATTTAACAAACTGACTTGTTGCAATGGTGGCATCCTATTATAGCACCACACTCAAATTCACTGACCTCTTTAGAACGAGTCATTGTTTCACAAATGTTTGTAAAGGCAGACTGCATGGCTAGGCGCTTGACTTTATACACCTGTGGCAATGGGACTAAAAACACCTGAATTCAAAGATTAAAAGGTGTGTCCTAATACTTTAGTCCATATCGTGTGTTTGAATTTATTCAATAAACATAGTGACATATAGACTAGATGAGACTTCTTACTTTCTGCTCCTTTCAAGTTGTAGTCCCCCTTTATGTAATGAAGTTGAAAACCCCCCACTTCAAGCATAGTTAAGTAATAAATTTAGTCATTATGGAAGCTTGCAGGATGAATTGCAGTTAAATCATTTGTATGGACCTTTCTGATGATTTGTGCTCTGTTTCTGAGAAAGCACATTTTGTTTTCAGTTAATGTGTATTTAAGCTATAAAAAGTTTGTAGAGTGGGATTTAATTATATTTCTCTGTAATATTAAAGTTTTTCTTTTTTAATTGAATTTCTTGGTGATCCATGTGTGGATTACTGGAAAAACAAGTACATTGTGATGTTGTAATGAGCTCAGCTGACTTTCTTGGAAAAGAAAATCAGTTCATGTTGGATGAAGCAGACAAAATGTACCTATAGATTAGTAACCTTTAGCTGGAAAAAAATTATTGCTTTCATTGTATTTCATTGTTTCCAATGTATAGGGTATATTGGGCCTCAGTGTGTCACTCCCTTTAACATGGTGTCTGCTTCTTAGAAAATCTGGCTTTTGACGAAAGAACATGACCAAAATAAACAGCACACTGAGGGGATTAAGGTTGTTTAAGAGCTTCTAAAATTACAGTCCCCAGAACATATCCAGATGTTGCCTTCCTGATCCTCCTCAGGTATCACAAGTGACAGAGGTGCGGTGTTCGCAGAGCACCCCTCTGGGATGAGCTCTTAACATTTTTGCTGTCCTAGACTCCAGCTGATGTGACTATCATGCTAGAGGCAGGAGGTCTTGCAGTATGGAGTTGGCTCTGTGTATTCTGGTGATCAGATATTGAGCCAGTTAGGGAAAAAACGCAGTGTATGAGCCTTACTGTAGAGAAAGGCCATTATTCTTCAGTATTTAATCTTTCAAGTTACTCTAAGTTCTACGTAAGGTCTTATGTATAATTCTGCAACACTCTTTCAAAGTTATACCTGGGATAGCCTCCAGCCTCCCATGTTAAGGAAAAGGATAGATGGATGTGTCATTGTCTAACACAGTGTGGTTGATATATAGAAATTACCTGTTCATTCAAATTCATTGAAGACACATTTATCTCACATTTCGTCTTTATCAAGCATTTATTAAAAAGTTAATAGAAAACTTAGTATATCTTGGTGTTAGACTTACCTTATTAACTTAGAGGAGTCATTTGCATAGAGAACAAATTAGAACCCAGGGATGATGTATAACAGAGTACACTGTACATTGCTATCAATACATCAGCCTCCTCACTATGGAAACTACTAGTGTTACACAGATTCCTGGAGAGATGTTCTGCCATTCTTCAAGTTGTTCTTCAAGTTGGTCAACATTCTCACTAAGGTGAAAGGTTTTTTTTTAAAGAAAACTTTTCTCCCTTCTTTACAATCTCTTGTGTTATTCAGGCCATATGTTTCTGGTGACTGGAAACAATCTTGTCAGACAGTATTTTGGTGTATCCACAGACATTCTTGGTGCACTCATGGGGCCACATAAAGTCACACTACCACCTCCGTGTTTCAGTTGTGGGACAGTGCACTCCCAGTGTGCACCACTGTGGTAGTTTGTTCACCTCAAACATGCTGGATCCCATCTGAACTGAACAAATTTATCTTGGTCTCATCTGAATCTGACCAAAGAATGTTCTCCTAATGTTTATCAGATGTCTCTTCATATTCTTTAGCAGAGACGAAACCTGTGTGTTTATGCCAAAGAGCAAAGTTTTTGGGGTTTTTTTTACGCCTGGAGTATATAGGTTGACATTATGCAATGTCCTCAGACTGTCTGAGCAGTCACAGGAACATTAGTATCTCCTCTGCAAAGTCTGAAGCACTTGCTTGTCTGTTTTTCAGAGCTAGATTGTGCAAGTAGCATAATGCTTGTGGTGCCCCTGATTGCTGCTCAAACAGTGTTCTGACTGACTTTTTGACTTTTTCATCTTTAAAGTCTCAAAATCAGATTTTTCAGTTCATCTGGTATTTTTTTTCCATATGAAGCTATGATGCAGACAGACACACAGTCCATAGGTCCAGAATTGAGTTCTGGTGCGCACAAATCACAATTATGTTCATGGACTAATTTGTATTTAGGCCTACCCTTTTTTTTTTAGTGATCACAGGCTTTGTATTTTGTATATCACTGAATACAAACGTATTCACCTTTGTTGTCACAGAGTTTCTACCTTGGGGCTTGGATTTTCAATATAGTCTTTCCAAAAATATTTATAATATTTTTTGATTTTTCATAACAGGAACTACACAATTTTCAATTATTGAGCGGTTAATCCCAACATGATTGATTTTTGTATCAGGATAGCAGGAGGAAAAGTGCTACATAACTTTGAAATAAGGTTTACTATTAGAACGTAGATGGCAGGAACTTCAGTAATAGACTGCTCAACTGGGTAGTGTTTAAACAGGAATGATGACTAAAGTGAAATTTAGTTAGAAGGAAAAGACATCATTGAAAAGGGTTGCAAACTGCATTCATCAGCACACATAATGACCATGATGTTCATGCATTAGTGCCGCATGTAAGAAAAACAGAAGAGCAACTCTTCTCAGGTGACTGAGAATGTAAGACATGATTAGTCTGTGTCAGCAAAAAACAGTACATTGACAATTGCATACTGCAGGATATTATAGTAGGATTGCAGTGCATAAACCCCTTAGTGCAAAGAGGAATAGTCATTTATTATAATTGCACTGCTTGTTCAATTTAAAGAGGCTGTTTTTCATTTCTGAATACGACTGTTATATACTGTTGATCTCTGTACATATTCATTGTAAACTATTTCTTTGTATGTTAAAACAACATTTAATAACTAAGTCAACTTAAATTTAGTTTTTCTCTGGTCCTGTTTTGTGACTTGTGCATGCTTTGTGGTGATCTAACTTTACTCAATTTCATATTACCTTAAGTGGGATAGGGCAGTGAAACATGCAGTGAAACAAAAAGTTGAGAAGAGGTATTATGCTCCAATTTATGTGCAAGAGTGCAGAGAGGTTGTGTGCCAGTGTCACAAGCGTTGGATATATGTGGACATGCCAACATAAAATTGTAGTGAAGCATATTTAATATAAATCTATTGATTTAATGCGTCGACCATCGTCGATCCCCAAGACACAACACTATACGATTAATATAAGTCAAATAGGATCACTTCTCATCACTTTGACTGACATGAAATTACTGTATAAAGAGCAGTGAGTTACCCTTGACAGAGATCAGCAAGGCAGCATTGCTTTGCTTTACAACAAGTTGTACTTTTTATGTATTTATTAAACACACAGTGACACCAAGTAGTTACAGACAATGTCTGCTCCTAAGATTGGTTGATTACAATAACTTTCACAGTTCCTTAGAGAAAGTATTAAGGAGATGCAAGAAGCTAGAAAGGCTGTAAAAGGGGTTTTCTGGGGTGAGAATGGCTACAAGTACAACGTCAACCCAAGTGCAGTTCTTTTTAAAGAGGTAAAAACGAACCCAAGGGTAACAGCAAAACACCTGCCAAAACCTCTACAACTTAATAAAGTCTTTGCTCATTTAACCACTACAAGAAAAACTGTAAGAATAAAATGGCATTAAGGGAAGGGCACCTTGAAGGAAAACACTGCTCCCTCAAAAAAAAATATTTTGGCATGTCTCAAGTTTGCAAAAGCCTGACTGAATGTTCCACAAACCTTCTGTGGACAGATGATAAGCTGAAGAAGAACTTTCTGGAAAAAATGCACAAAGATGTGTTTGGAGGCAAAGGCATCACATAACACAAATCCTCCTCTCATATCTAAGGCATGTTGGTGGGAGCAACATGGTTTGGGGCTGCTTTGATATATAAGGGCTTGGACACCATGCAGTCAGTTAGGCAGTAATGAATTTAAAATTGTATCAAGAAATTTTAGATGATGTTGGGGCAGCAGTGCAGGACAATGAGCAAGATGTTAGAAAATTAAGATTCATATTTTGAAGTGGCAAAATCAGAGTCCTGACTTTAACCCAAGTGAGATGCAGTTGCATGACCTGATGAACTGACACAATATTTTTTTCTAGTGATGTTCAAATCTCATAAATAGCTACAGGGTTTTTTTTTTTTTAAAAGCTTATCATTAGATAAAGCAGCTATCAATCATCTGTATTCTCAGTAAAGTAATACTAATCATGGGAGTTAATCAATTTGCCATGAACTTCTTATTTTAATGCTCCAGGTTATGAAATTAAAGTTTCATCTTTCTCTTTTACTATCTATTTTTCATAGTAAGCTTGTGTGTCGTGGGCTGAATCAGCATCATGAGTGGAAATATAGACCCTTGGGCCAGAGAAAAGGCATTATATCTGCCTGGAGGATGCAAGACATCCTTGCTGAGTGTGCATCCTCAACAAAGCAAAAACACAAAAGTGTACATTTCTAAAGTTTATCCTTACTTTGGAGAACAGATTGATATTATATATACTTTGAAAATTGTAGCTGTGCAGTTTGATGCTTGCTGAAATCAAGCACAAAACAAAACAGTGAGTATTGAATAAGCGGAAGAGAATGGATAGATGGATGGATGGATATTAACATATATATTAACAATTGTTCATCCAGTATCTGTAGACTCAGTCTCTGTATTCCACATGTATATAAAATGTGTGCTAAATAATAGTTTGCACCAGACTCTTGGTCTTTGATACAATCAACTTTAACCTATTTTCTGAAACCCACTGAGAAACCACCAGCAACTGTTTGAAGCATTTTCTGAAGTCCCTTTTAATTATCAGCAGATACATAAATTGTACTGTCATCTGCATACATGGCAATGCGTGCATTTTTTAACACACACAGCACGTCGTTTGTAACTGTGTATTATAGCAGAGGTCCTGAATAGCTTCATCTTTCACGTAATGGCTGATGCTTTAAATCCTTATGCAGTTTAGGTAGCTCATGATTTATAAGATTGAAAGCAGCACTAATATCTACATGTTGAGTAAATCATGTTGGAAATCAGAGTTAATATTGTTTTCAGTGAAATAAATTGAATATGTTTGAACACAATACTTACAAGTTTACTCAAAACAGGCAAAATGCTACTAAGACCACCACTTGGTCCAGTAAATGACTACTTGCTAATTTTTAAAAATTCATTTGTCAAGCACTCCTTTAAAATGCGGTACCTGTGTGCTCAAAGATCACACAAACCACACTATGTGATTTATCCACCCTGTGATGAGAACATTAAAACATAAAAGCAGTGTAATGTCAGCCTTGTATATGAAATATTGACTGCAGTGTAATAAACTGTGGTCAGGATTGTTGACCTCATGACACCTATGGCATACACAGGTATTTTCAGTATGCACACTTGGTCTGAAAGTGGCGAGATTAGGAAGCCAATGTGAAGAAATCATTGAAGATGATTGAAGAAGATTTTTTTTTATATAATACTGGTACATAAGGGTTTAAAGCTGCCACAAAGCTTTTAGTTGTGCAGTCAACACCAATCTCAGTGTTATGGTAGGGTAGCAAGGTGATGAGCCTTTTTTGCTTGACAACCAGAGAGTGGTTTGTGCAGCTTTAAAAGGCTTTTAACTAGGGCAAGATGGATGCACTAGATTGGTGGAATATTATTTTTAAATAGAGCCAGAGACACTGCTTTTGGTTTCATTAAAGATATAATCATAGTACTTTGTAGTAACTTAACATTATTTTAGAAAATGAAATTGAAAACTAAAAAGGCAAAACAGGTATAGTTAACTATTGTATTCCTGTAAGTATTATTGATTTCTTTATTTTTTAATCTCAAATAACTCATCCCTACTTCTTCTAAAATTATAGTTCTTTGCCTTCTTTGTTCTTGTAGTCATAAGAAAGTTTTAATAAATTCACAGCAAATGCTTTCTGCAGTTTCAGGGACAGGGTAATAATTTATAACTAGAAACCAGATTTTGTATGTCCCATTCACTGAAGAACATATTTTTACACCAGCACTTATCCTCTTTTCACACTTTATTTATTTATTTATTGAAAGGAAGAAAAGTATTTCAAGGACATATCTGTTTTTTTGTTTTTATTCTTGTCCATCACTGGAGTGGTTTGTTGTCGGCATGCTTATCCCTGGTAGTGGCAGGCAGAGACAAAGTAAACATACTTGTGCTTGGACATTGCTATCGAGCCATTGATGTGCTGTGTTAAGCAGTTTTATTGTTAACAGTTGGATTGATGACTAGAGATCAGTCACACCACCTAAAGCTTACAAAATAAACATTTGTAGGTGAGTTTACAGATTTGGTCCACCCTCTCAGCATCTGTTGGATGGATTGATATGAAAATTTGTACAATTGTGTGTTGGCCCAGAGGATCAACACTACTGACTTGGTGATTCTCTCACTCTGCAGCTAAATCTCATGAAATATTGGATAGGTTTGCATGAAATTTGAAACGTGGATATTTAGACACTCAGGATCAGTTTTAATACATTTTATCCGCTTAACTCTTCTCAAAACATCTGGACACAAAACAAAGAATATATCTGCTAACTGACGACTTCCCCATCAGTCTCAGCTGCACCTGGTGTTTAAAGCGTGAACATAGTAAACATTAAATCAGAGGGGTGTACTGTGAAGTGAGGTTAATTAGTCAGTGAAGTATGTTGAGCCTAAAGCCATGGTAACTTATACTGCACATCTTACCTGGTCCGGAGGAGGGTATATTCAGATCTTTGGTTTAAAATCGTCTGTAAGTACCATTTTCTCTGATTCTTTTCCTGAAAATATGCTCTAAGTATGATAAATGGTCTCATTTGAGAAAATACGTTATGTATGCAAAGCTGTATGTTAGCAATGCCACTGATTGATGCCATGCAGTATAGTTTTGGTAATGTGAACTGTATACTACGTGTTGCTAGGAATTTACTTGCATTCAGTGGATGATTTTGAGTATGTATGAATGTTTTTTTTTTTTAGCTTGGTCTTATGTTGTTTGAAGCTAAGAGAATACAGAGTAAAAGACTGGTTTTTGTAGAGGTATTTATCACAATTAATTTCACTTTCATGCGTCTAACGACTACGTTTATTTCTCCATATCTCATGCTAAATCAGCACTTTCCCACAGCCTCCCCCCAAAAGGTTTAATTAGTTTGGTAACAAGTGCAAAGTTGTTTTGACCCACCACCCACCGGAGTGGCCACAGGTATAAGAATGAGGCCAAGTGTTTAAAAATGCTCAAATTTTGCTTTCTAAAACTACCTGATTATTTGCATTTAATTAACTGCAGCTGTTCTGTTCTCCAAATGAGACTGGTAGCTCTGAATTGTGTGCACTTTCACTGCAGGCTGTTTGCATTTGTCTGGATAAAAAATCTCAGCTTATATTCCTCTGTATACTTTGTAGATTTGTTTGGCATGTAATTGTCTGTGCATCTGATTTCAGTTTTTTCCCATGCATTCAAACAAACATTTGAGTACACACACAGTCATGAAAATAGTTCCTACCAAGCAGTAAATGGAACACCGAAGGGCCTCCTGGTTCCTGTGTATTTCAGAGAGCTTTACTTTTAGGGCGAGCCTTGCTACTTAGTTAAACAAAAGGGCCTCCATGTTGGTCCTCTAGGTAAACACACTTTCCTGAGAAAACACGGACACAGTTACACTTTAACCTGCCCGGGAGGCCACAACTACATCCTCCTGGACAGCTTAGATCGAACTGGGCTATAGTTCAGACCCTCAGTGAGAATCATGTGCTGCACGTGAAACCATGCAGGCCTGTCAAACAATGGAGCCTTTGACAGCCATACTCCCCCTCCCTAGTCCACAGTACAGTCAGAGCACTGTCTCTCTAGGGCTTGGATGTCACTCCCCATCTCTGCTGTGCTCCCCTGGAGCTGACCAGCTGGCTTCTAGGCTCTGGGATGTGAAAGCAGCGGCACAGAGGAGCTACAGTCAAAGTTTAGCCCAGATTAGCTCTTCAGAGGGGCCAGCAGCGACTCAGCCCAACCAAGTCCACATTGTTCCACATAAATAACCTGATAAGCTCAGCCACTGGAGAGTAGGTTGAACTGGTCCTTTTAAGTCTGACCCACCTGACATAATCTCAACTTTGGTGTGGCCCCTTAATCCTGCTCAGCAATGCTTTTAGCATTATATTTTTTTGGGTGCAAGAATTTTTTACATGCCCTGCGGTGCAGTACTGCAGTGTAATATCAAATTCATATAGAGAAAATATGTAGAATTTGCTTTCTCACCATGGTAAAAATGTGAATTATAGTCTGTTTTAAGCAACAAACTATTTAATTTACTGCCAGCAAGCAAATTGCATGATTGAGCAATTGCTTAAGGAAACATAAGTCAGTCAAATTTTAATAAAATACAGATGGCTAAGCTAAAATGTGTTTTATAACCTGTATTTTGCATATTCTTGAGTATACAAAAGCAATTGCAGCATAATGTACTACACAGGTTAACAGCTGTTCAGCATATAAGTTGCTCTGGTGTGCATTATAGGTACTGTGTGTTGTGTTTTGTTCACAGTTCATTCTAACTACATACAGTAGTATTGTGTTTAAGTATCTCTGCCTGTAATACAAAATCGAGAGAAGAAAGCATCACTGTGCCTCCATTACTGCATAAACAAAAGTTTGAGTGCGCTTTGAAGCCATTGTGGCTGGAGAAATTTTTGTATACTCAGAATGAAGTGGCTAACTGAAGTCTCAAGCCTGAACAGATTTCCACATTTGAAACAATGAATAAAGCATTCTTATCTCTCTGCTAGATGATGGACATATAGGCAAGCGATGAGGGTTATATGATGGTGTAGTTATGCAGAGTTGCCACCTCCCCCAGGCAGCGGCGGTCATGTAAACAGACAACGCTCTAGAGGAATGCTGGACTCTGTGACCTCCCACCCTGAGTGCTGTTACAGTGCACCGAGTTCAGCTAAAACAGCCCTCCCCATGCTGCGCCTCCCCAGAGCTCCGCCTCGCCCAGCCCTAGTCTGAGGCCCCTCAGGGTGGAAAAAACACACCTCTTTCACCCAACACCACAGCCTGTTCACATACACATACATATGTACATGAACAGACACACACAGAAAGACAAGTGCTCCTTTTCTTTGCCACCTTAGCCGTCAAGGCATTGAGCTTTGGTTTCAGGCTGTCCTGTTCTTTGGTTAAATGTACTTAGTCCTTCTTTTATCCATTCATTCTTGTAGAGTAAAAAAAAATACATATTTTGTTCACTCCTATATTTTGAGCCTTGGTTGTTTCTTTTTCTTTTTTTTAGTAAAAACAGAATTGCATTGTAAATAAACCTGTCTGATACTACGGAGCTCTCAGGCATTCTTTCCTTTTGCCAGTCAATATTTCAAATATGCTAACTGATACCCTGACCTCAATTTTAGTTAGAAAATAGAAACACATGATTTTTTTTTTATTACTTTTGTAAAAAAAAAAAAACAGCTTGTTTTTCTGATTAAACTCTTTCCCTGCTTTAAATAAACATTCAGTGAAATGTGGTTTGGGAGGAGCATAGTACAGTGTCAAGCAGACACTGCCATCTGCTGGAGTGCAAATTGAGGTGAAAGAGCAGGTCACAAAGGATGGATGCTCTAAGATGCTGGTTTGTAAAGTCAAACAGACTTACATGTGACAAAGTACTGAGAAGTAGAGTAAAAGCAAGAGAGATACTGAGATTCACTGCTAACAGAAATTCAGTCTGTTTCTCACTTACACACTAGATGTAACCCCACTAAGATCCTTTGAATAAATCAAGTCAGTCAGAGGGAAGACCTAGTTAAAACGTAGCATGAAGCCGAGTTGCAGCTGCTTACATGTCATGGTTTATGAATCTTAAGTGGATTTTATAATTGATTGCAGAAGTAGAGTGATGATTATCACTTTGCTGCAACTCATCACATTAGGCACAAGAGGCCTAACACATGTATGAGTTACTTGTGCGCACAGTTAGACATGTGAATGCACACATGCACGGAGGCACACACACATGCAGACACACACAATCACAGTTAGCCGTTGTCTGAGGAAATGAGGAGCTGTCTGGTGCCATAGCAACCAATGCGGATATCCCACCCTTCTAGAGCAAGACAGAAAGAAAAAAGCAAAAAAACAAAAAAAAAAAACAAAAGTGGCAATGAGAGATTGACAAGCCCCTAATGAGATCTTTGCTACAGAGATTATCTATCTATTTATCTGTCTGTTTGTCTCATTATCTTCTGTCTGTCTTGTGGTCAGGCAGTTTATCACAGACTGAATGGGGAAAGTGAAAGCATTAAACTAAGGCTACGGCAACATCAAGAAATTTTAGGAAACAAAATGTAAGAAACAGAATAGCCAAGCGTGGGTGAAGAAATAGGGGAGCGTAAACTGATGTGCAAGGAGAGGAATGAAACAAGGCAAGAAGAAAAATGCTTAGACTACTCTCTGGGGCATGTCTGTCTGTTGTGAGCACTGAGCCATTGCCTAAAAACACAGACAGTGCCGCAGTCTGCATCAGCCTGCCTTTCACTGCCGTGACTCCCGTTTGAACTGCACTCATATGTAATACTATTATTCTGGCCCATATACCAGGTTACATAACACTCCGAGCCAAATCCTGACCTCAATCTGCAAAACAGTCAGTCTTGCACTGATCAAAATGTTAGACTCCTTATGAGCACTGACGTATGTGGAGCACAGTAACAAAAACATAGTCAAGACATCACAGGACTGTTAATAGCCAAAATTTGCTGATTTGGACAACTACCTGCTCTACATATGAGCTATTAATCATTGTTTTTTTCCTTCTGTAGGTGGCTGTAAGAACTTTTGTGATGGATGGAGAGGACCAACTGCGTTACCCCCCAGTAAGTTGAGTTCATATTGAGCCTCACTTCCTGGGCTGGCCTGCAGGTGGAAGTCACACCCACTGCTATGTACACAACATCCCTGTTGGAAAAAGACTCCACTCCCATTTACTTTTCCTATCTATCAAGTTTGCTTGATGTAATAACCATTGTTTGTGGCCACCTTATATTAGTAGTGCATTATGAGTGATAGTCTCTGTGTGTCTGTGTGGTGTTGATTCTATTTATGTCAGCGGTGTATGGCAGAAGACCACACGAAGTGACTCACAGCACTGACATGACCTAATTCTTTTTTTTACTGCAGTGTCATTGTGTTGTCTTTGTGTGAAGCTAGCCAGCTTTGCTAACACTGACATGGGCTTTGATGTGCTGCCCTGAAGTGAGTGTGGAGCATGTCAGTGAAACTGTAGAGTCAGAGAGAGGGTTGAGTGAGACTTGAGAGAGGCCACGACTTTGACTTTTGTGAAAAATCAGTTTATAGATTGAAATAAATGCGTCTCTTGTTGGACCACTAGTCAGGGATCATCATAGAGGAAGTAACCCCTTAGTTCAAATTCAAATGAACAGCTTTTTTTTTTTTTTAAATACTTTTTCCCTAAAGATATTTTATCCTCACATGACCTAGTTTTACCATTATGATACTTTGTTGTGGATGAATTTACAGGCCTTGAAAGATCTGAGCACGGGTGCATTAGTTGTGCACCTTTATGGTTGGTCCACCTGTGAATGAAGTGTAGTGAAAAGCATTCACTTGCTCATCTGCCTCCATGCTGTTGTTCTGTTACCTGGCGTGGTCCAGATCTCCTCTTCAGGAGTGCAGCGGCTGCAGCCCCACCTGATGCACTTATCTGCTTGCCTACTGATCTACGCCTTGGCCTGAGGAGGTGGGTGGAGTGGGGATTGGACTACCAGCCAATAACACTCCTCATCCTGACAGCACTGAAGTGACTTGACATATGTATTCAGCCAATCACAGAACACTGCAGCAAAGGACGCAGCAGTAGTTAAAAAAAGGGGGTGTCTTTGCTGTCCTGTGCTTTCACAGGTTTTGCAAGTCACAGCTAAATTGCAAAACACAAGTGAAACCAAGCTATGCGGTTATTAACTAGCACATGAAACTTCTACTACTAGATGGGATTATTCATTATCAATACTGTATGTGCATATAAGGCGTGTAGATGGTAACAGAATTTTGGTTTTGTGCGACACTGTTTAAAAGTAACCACTGCAGTTATTAATAGGCTTATATGAGCAACATATCCCTGTCACACTGTTACTCTTGACAGCAGTGGCTAAAACACCATGGCTTTCTTTTCACTGTTGAGACATTTGAAAGGGTTGGTTTGGGTTTGGTCTTGGTTTTAGTTGGTTATCATTCACCCTCAGCTCACCTTGGTCTAAACGACAATTGACTCCCAGTAATGATGATGCATATAAAGGAAATGTATACAAGAACAATTAAGTTTAGACAAGCTTTCCTCTATGGGTGCTTTAGGTATAGTCACCACCTCAGATATATGGAGTGGCTTGTTAAATTATGGAACTTGAAACATTTGCCTATGTCACTTCCTAAAAAATCAACCCTGGATACGTTTGTTAGCTTTAGTGTCCATAAAGTCAGTTACAGCAGAAAAAAGCCTATTACCTTGTCTGACACAGCGTGGCAGTGCCGTCTTAACGGCTGCAGACACATGCCACATATCAGTGTCCAGCCGGCAGAGGACCTCTCTATTAGTGTGCCCCTAACTGCACATGTTACAGTTCTCTTATCGGTCAATATTCTCTGTGAGCTTAGATGAGAGGTGGTTGTCTTGAGGTTGCAGTGCTGGTTGGTGATTGTGTTTAAATTATTTTTATGTTTTAACCAGATGGATACACGTTTATTTTTCACCAACGTGATCCGTGGTATGTAAGTAGGATATGGTCTAGTTTTATATTTAAACACAATTTTTTAAACATAATAAGTGATCAACATTGCATTTTATTATTTAGAAATGTGTAATATATTAACAATGTGAGAATATTCACATTATTGAGAAATGGTCACATGCGGTCACTGACTTTATAACCTTTGAACGATATTTTTACTGTTATTAGTTTTTAGCTGAATACTACCAAAACTTATTAAATTACATTTCAACAAACTTTTGTGGAAAGGTCAGCTATGGGTTAAAAAAAACAACAACAACAAAAGAAGTAATTAGTTTGTGTTGTGGGTCTGGATCAGGATGCAGGTCAAGGATTATTTCAATGAATTTTTTTAACACTGAAATATGACAAAATAACAAATGCCTTTTTGCTTTTACCTCATGAACTACTACTCAGTGAAAATAGTCTCGACCATGTATGATTTGGTTATTTTGACACAGATTTTAATACCCTTAAATTTTGGGGAAATGTTCCTTCTATGAGCCCTGTAGTGTTTACTATAAAGTGATGGATATGTCTGGCACTTTTTAATCTATAAAAAAAAGCAATGTTCCAGCTCTTGGAATGACTGAAGTCACTCCATTTGTTGACCTAAAAACTGAATTGCTTTTTTTTATTCTGAATTATCTTTCGGTTAGGAACCTAAGAACTTCTAAATGATGAAATATCACCAACTTCCAAACAACCACAGATGATGGGGAATAATATATTTTTCTATTTCCTTTTGTGCTTGAACTTGTCAGTAATGGTCATGTGATACCTGGGCCGCAGGATATAGGCTTATTTGTCTGCATGTTGTTTTCTTTCTCTATATAAAAGGTAAGCACTGATTGTTTTTTTTTTAAAAAGCTTCTAAACACCTTCTTTATTGGATTCATGTGTAGTTTGCTTCAGCCAAACCAATTTATTTCTATTAGGCTTTAATGGCAATGCACTTACAGGGTTATGCACCACTGGATCTAGAGTTTGAAAAACATTTCACTCATTTGTATTTGAGAAGTTAAAGTGTTCGAAATAAAAGATTGAAACCACCTCCTAGTCTGTTACTTAAATTATAGTGAAAACAGAGATTCACCTCTCTGTAATATCTCACATTCCTGTTTCTGCGGACCAGCGGGAATTCGTTACTCTGCACTGTTCTGCATGTTTACGCAACTCTTTTACAGATTTTAAACAATTCAATCAATTCAAAATGGAAGATTATAAAATTACGTTTTGAATTTATTTTGTATTTTTAATCTAAAAATGAATTTATTGAATTGCTTCATAATTACATAATTCTATTTTACAGTTAAAACAATCACAGGCCTTTCTGTATAGTTAATTTACAGTGCAGTCTCTCATTCAGAATGTGTTAATATTTAATGATGTTCAATAAGATATTTCTGTATATCTGTACGACTTCGCTATCCAGGTACTGATTAAAGATTAAGATGATTTTTGATTTTATCCAGTGACTGCATCACCATTCAGATTGCTGTTCAATTCTGTTAAAGTTGCATTGTGAGAGCCTGCAGACTGTAGTAGCTCTACCCACTGTGTGTATCTTTTTAGTCCCTCTATCCTTCCAAGCATTACAGCTACAGTTCATGACTCACAACGTACTGTGTGTGTGTGTTTTCTGTTTTATTTGTGTATATGTATGTGTGTCTGTGTGTGCTGGAAAAGGCTGTGGGGGATACAGTGCTTTATGGACTTTCACCACTGCACAGGAGTGTGAAAAAAGACATACTGGATTATTCCAGATTAGGAAATCTATGTACTTAAGTGCGTGCACATGTGCGTGTGTGATCGAGGATATGATTCAGTCTCCTTTGGGTGGTGTTAATGTGGTTGAATGACCAGTGTTTTTCATGTGGCCTCAAAAAGTGAAAGTGCAACTGAGTCATCAGACAAACACAGACACAATAGAACAGGAAACCACAGTGGTGCCTACACACCCTAGTGCCGTAAGCACACAGTTGGGTTACTTGATTGCTAAAATTTGAGGAATTTTGCTTGCTCATTATGGCTTTCCACTGTTCTGAATCATGTCTCACATGTTATTGGAAAGACCCACCCAAGAAGTGGTCTGATTTATTGCTTTAGAAATAAAAGCAGTTGTTTTATAGAGAGATATGCAGTGTTCAACCCTTCATGTGAATTACTCACGTACAGTTGAAGAAGACAGCAATTGTGCTCTTTTAGTGTTAACTGTGGATGAATTTGTATCCAAGAGAAAGAAGTAGATTAAAAAAAAATGTATTACTGTATTGGCCCACATAGTGAATAGTGATTTATATTCTAGGATTAGGCAGTCATGTAAAAGTCAGGTGAAACAGGGAGGAAAATTACTGCTGTTATTCTCAAAATACTAAGTGTCAAAATGATTAGACTGCATGCAAAAGTCTTACAGGAGAGAGGGAGAATATGCAAACTACACAGGTTTACATGTTACTGTGTAACATGTCTCATATGCAGAAGAATAGGTTTCAATGATTAGTACTCTTTACGAATTAAATTAATCTCGGGAACCTCCTATTCATAACGATACAAGATATAAAATGAAACAAGATTTTCCTGACAATTTGCAGCTCTTTTTACTCTATATTATGTCAAAGCTTGATCATCCTCCTTTTTTCTGCTACAGTTACCAGATTTAAGGCACAGTCGATATGTGTATGATTTAAAATTTGAACTAAAAAGGAGTTCCTATTTGTTGAATAAAATAGGGAGGGATGACTTAGAGTCTGCTACTGACAGTTATCATGATTCTCAGTGTAGCGTTGTCTGGGGAAGTCTCTATGCAAATATTAACTCCTTCTTGTTTGCTGTCTTAATCTGGCTTTCATTCTTTCTGACCAATTACTGTCATCTCATGAATTCAGATTATTGGCTCTTCCATTCCTCCTCCACAGCAGACATGTGTAACAGTCTGGTAATGTCTGTGTAATATTTGGCATTTTCCAAACTAGGGTGCTCCGCTTGTTGTTTATTAAAATGACTCAGTGGGGCAGCTTCCAGAGAGTGATGTCCAAAATGAAAAAGAGCAACTTGTTTGAGGTGAAAGGCGTGACCACACGCTGTAGACGCTACAAAGATGCAGTGTCTGTGACATCACCCACAGGTTTCTGAAGGGAGGTTTTCACGCCAGGATCTGGGTTAGCCAGCCCAAATTTAGGCAAAGAGGAGGTGCATGGAAGAATAAGCAATAACAATTTACTGTGCTGTGAGAGGCTGAGAAGCCTGCCTGTCAACAAAGATACTACAAAGACACTCTAAAATTAGGAGTCCCTTGGTCACCCCCCCCATCTTGTGATGACGCTTTTCATATTGAGCGTCTGTCCCCTGTCCTGTACTTAGAGATATAGATACTGTAGCAGTGTATACGTAGGTATTAGTAGTACATCCACTAAAATTATTAAAGCATCTTTAATATGATAGGGTAACCTCGCTGCATTACAAATTTGCCAGGCCTGTGGCGCCTTTTCATATTCTTCATTCTGTCTTTAGTGGTAACTCAAACAAAAGTTTGTCGCGGAGAGGAATTTTGTGGACCGTTAAGTTATGTACGGGCGACATACGTTGAGCGTGACACGTTAAACAAACGCAAACAGAGAGCGTGACATCACATTCACAGGGGGATGATGAAATTAACATAATATATAAGAAAATCAAAAGGATTGGGATTTATAATAAACGTTTTTGAAAAACATATTAATATTAATTGTTGTATGTGTGACGATGTTCATGCAAAGCTTTGTTCAGATTGGCACTCCCGTTAAGGTCGAGATATGGAGTGCCAATCTGAGATAGGGATAGGGTACATACAGACGTATATACAGTGGTGTGAAAAAGTATTTGCCCCCTTCCTAATTTCTTAGTTTTTTGCATATTTGTCACACTTATTTGTTTCAGATCATCAAACAAATTTTCATATTAGACAAAGATAACATGAGTAAATACAAAATGCAGTTTTAAAATGATGATTTAATTTATTAAGGGAAAAAAGTTATCCAAACCTACCTGGCCTTGTGTGAAAAAGTAATTGCCCCCTAAACCTAATAACTAGTTGTGCCACCCTTGGCAGCAAGAACTGCAATCAAGTGTTTGTGATAACTGGCAATGAG
>VUQS01039113.1:0-14867 GCA_015108495.1 Heterochromis multidens | reverse complement strand
AACTCCCTTTTAACAGGAAGAAACCTCCGGCGGAACCAGGCTCAGGGAGGGGCAGCCATCCGCCGTGACCGGTTGGGGGTGAAGGGAGAAAGACATGCTGTGGAAGAGAGCCAGAGATTAATAATAGCTCATTAAATGCAGAGAGGTGTAAAAACACGGTGAGAGAAAGAGAAACACTCAGTGCATCATGGGAAGCCCCCAGCAGCCTAGGCCTATTGCAGCATAACTAAGGGAGGATTTAGGGTCACCTGATCCAGCCCTAACTATAAGCTTTATCAAAAAGGAAAGTTTTAAGCCTAATCTTAAAAGTAGAGAGGGTGTCTGTCTCCTGAATCCAAACTGGTAGCTGGTTCCACAGAAGAGGGGCCTGAAAGCAGAAGGCTCTGCCTCCCATTCTACTTTTAAATATCCTAGGAACCACAAGTAAGCCAGCAGTCTGAGAGCGAAGTGCTCTCAGTCTGACAAGAACCCACCAAAGCAAAACAGGAAGAGACAGAAGACGGAGCAGAACTCAGACTTGACACTAGAACAGGGTCAAAGACCCAGTGACCATGACGAGGTTTTGGCGGTAATCCCAGAACCAGATGGTGGACACCGGAGGCTGAAGAAGGCTGAAAAAGGCTGAACAAGGAGTCTTATCGGGCTTGGTTAGCCTGTGGGACTCCAGAGGCAGTTGACAGGTACCAGCAGGCCAAGCAGAGTGTAGCTCTGGCAGTAGCTGAAGCAAAAACTTGGGTGTGGGAGGAATTTGGTGAGACCATAGAAGAAGACTTTCAGTTGGCCTCAAATCGTCAGACAACTCAGGAGGGGGAATCGGTGCTCTACTTCTTTCGAAGACAGGTTGGGCTCTCCTTCAGCGATAGGGTGAGGAGCTCGATCATTTGAGAGGGGTTCTACTCTTGACATCGAAAAGAGCCAGTTGAGATGGTTCGAGCATCTGATTAAGATGACTCCTGGACGCCTCCTAGGTGAGGTGTTTTAGGCATGTCCTACTGGGAGGAGGCCCTGGAACAGACCCAGGACTCACTAGAGAGATTATATTTCTTGGCTGGCTTGGGAACGACTCGGTGTCCCCCCAGACAAGCTGGATAAGCGGTAGAAAATGGATGGATGGATAGATGTTTACATGTACAGAAACCTTTAATAGCAGCAAAACACCATTCAGACCTCCTAGTTTCTCTATTAAAAAAAAGTTCACTACTAGATTACAGTTTCGATTTATTTATTTTTTTACAGATGTGTCTTTCAAATTCCCTGAGATCCCTGATCTCATCAGTCATCATTCCAACAATTTTTAAGAAATATCAGTCAGCAAATATTTTTAGTTTCTAATCAGTCATCAAGCATCTCATGTGATTTCAGGGTTTGTTTTATTGAGCGTGGCATGTAATAACTTATCCTCCTTTAAATCTCACAATCTGTTCACTGTGTATCTACAGTATAGTATTTGTCCAGTGTTATAAGATACATGCTTCACTCTGTCCAGTCTGCGGTTTTCATCAGCTGATCTTCCGACCCCTCCTGCTGATCAATACTGCCCCATCTGACCACTTCTATTCCTGGCCACATCCCTGCAGTGTCAGCCCCCTTCCCCCCCTGCCCTTTTCCGCTTGCCTCGCTGGGACCAGCCTGGCACAGCGGTGCACGCTGCCAAGTCCAACTCATTTAAAGAGAGACACTCAGCGACAACACATACATGATATGGCCAAAGTGATGTTTGTGTGTGGTGTAAGTGTTCCCACATGCAGCCATTATAACTCACCACATAATTCAACATGAATATTATACACATATTAACAGATGACAAGCACTCTGTGGCAGATCAAGGACATTTATGATTTATTTACAAGGTTCCCAGAGTAAAAAACTGAGTGACCCAAAAATTGTAATGAGAACAGTACATAAAAAGAGCCACTCTGACCCATATCCAATTTAAATACGGGGCGAGTACATAAAAAGATACAGTTAATCCGACAGTGTCTTTTTGGCAGAGTAAAACAGCTTTGCTTTTAAAAGTTACTGTGCACACACACTCTACCTTTCTCTCTCTCTCTCTCTGTCCCTCTCACACACACACACACACACTCACACACAGACGGACTTTTAAGGTGTCTTCTGCAGTTGCTGGTCTTTATCCTTGACATCCTTCACGGCATCATTTGCAACTTGGCACAAGAGAAAGAGAAACAGAACAAACCATTTAATGTAAGACACGTAATACAAAATCTATTTCACTGAGTCAACAGTATTTAAAGACAAAAAAGAACAATCTTAAAAACTAGTAAGTCAGCGTAACTGATGGTCATCTTAAAATGGAAGTCATTTAGCATTTAGAAACTGCTGTTACCTCAGACTGCTAAAAACACTTGAGATATGCACTAAGCTTTTGTCTAATAAGCATCTCAGAATTACTACTAGAAGTTGTATTAATAATTAACCCCAAATAAAAACACTCATACTGAGTGGGATGTGAGAGGTATTCATGACCTACTCCTTCTAGCATCCTACTCAGCCAGAAGAGAGTGTCATTGCTCTTTTACACTGCAGAAGAGTAGAAATTTTGATGACATGTTGGTTTCCTTGCAGCTCCGGCTTTTAATATTAGTATTAAAATGTGACATGTAGAAAATATTACCACTTTATTATGTGTAGGTTTTATAAATTTCGGTTAATATGCAAAAACATTAGGGATGCACCGATTTATCAACCAAACATTGGTAACGACCGATATTCACCTTTTTTGAATATATTGCAGTGGCTGGTGTTTATCTGTTGTTTCCTTTCACTTTTGCTGTTCTTGTATCTGGGATTTCCTTTCATAAATTTATATGACTGAAACAGAGTTCAAAGAAAGTGTTAATTTATTTATTAATAATGAAAGTTTCTTTGGCACCAAATGTAAAATAAAGAACAACAAAAACAAAGAAACAAGCAAACACCATAGAAACAAACTGTTACTGTAAACAGTTTCTGCCCAGAAATTCATAATTGGTGCATCCCTAGAATGTAAGCTGCTAGACAATAATAATATGATGATATTAACATATGCAAACAGAGCCACTCGTGTGGCTTAGGAAAATATGTCAACTGTTGAGTAGATGTATTAGATGGTTGTTTTTAATTAAGTTATAGAGTGCTTCTACTGAGCTGTCCAGCTGTGCAAACAGTTTGTTTTATGAATTATCTGCTCTGACAGTCATCACTTTTTTAAAAAAGTGCTTCTCTATTTTTATCTTTATTAGATGGGCAAGTGAATAGGAAGACAGGAAACATGGAGATGGACAAGCAACACAGGTCAAGTGTTGCAGTTACGTGGTGTTTATTGTAACCATTCAGACACTACAGATGAGACATGGATGTCCAGGAGACAAATACGGAGTGGAGCAACAAGAATTAATATGATTTTTTTAGGAAAAATAAAAAAACTGTTTCTAATTCAACTTGGATCCTGTTTTTCACATTAAAGATTCATTAAAATTGTGAGGGACAAATTGTTTCTTTTTTTTTTACTTCTGAAGTGAAGCAGATAAGTCTTCTGCACAGCTGCCTTGTCCTTGTTACAGTTAAGTGCAACACTGATATTGAACATCACATGTTCACTATGGTCTCACAGTAAACTTATATCTGTAGAGACAGAGTTGGAGTGATTTTATAAATTTAGGAAGTTGATGAATTGTCCAGGTTTGGACTGAAGGTGGACCAACAAAGACAAAAACACTCAAAACTGAAGTAAAAGTGAGCTTTATTAAAAGCTAAATACTGATAGACCAAAGTCCAGGAAACATTGTCAAGAAAAGTGAAAAACAAACTGGAAAATAGGTAGGCACTGGGGATGAAATCTAGAAGCACAGGAAACTCATGGGAGGGAAAACGGTCAATCTGATGATGTGAAAATCAAGACTATACTGTACATATGCAAAGAGCTGACTGTAAAATGAGACACAGGTGGGAGCAATCAAACAGCTAAAATAAATGAGCGTGGAGCAAAAAGAAAGGAGCAAAAGCAGAAAGTAAAACCAAAGCAAGTCAGAAAAACTAAGCCTTAAAGAAAAACAGGAAGCAACCAAAACACAAAACACTAACATAAAGAGCAGCAGTTAACATGACAGAGAGAGGAATACAGAAGGCATGGCAAGAAAATAACACAAGGAACAACTAAAAACTAAAACCATATGGAAACCATAACAAGCATAACACAGCAATGTCACAGTTAAGGAGATCTAACGCTGATCAATACAGACCCTGATCTCTCCCTGGGAAAGCATCCCAATCTGATAGTGGAGAAGTAGTTTTACTTAAAGGGCATTTTTCCACCAAGGGGATTCATCATATATTACTACTCACATTATAGTATCTTACCACAGCTCTGTGCTGTACCAGCAAAAACTGGAACCTAACAACGAGGCCCATTAGCAGCCTGTGTCATTATTTTTCCCCCTCACTGCGGAGGCCTAGCTTGCAACTCAAGTCCAGTTAGTTTGGGCCCTATAGCAACACTATACAAAGCAATTTGCTCCCAATGGCCACCCAGGATATTTCCAGTGCATTACAGAGTCAAGTTAACGGCAAGTTAACTGGAAGGAGAGCAACACCGAGCAACAGAGACAAAAGAGAGAGCCAGACGGAGGAGATGGAAAGCTGTCATCACGTTACAGGAGACTACCATGCTGGTCAAGGTGCTGAACGGGTAATAAAAGGACATCATAATGGAGTTGTAATGGCAATGTGGTCATTACATGAGGTTGAACCAGGGTCTCAGTTAGAGGAAAGAAGATGAGGCCCACGCTGTGTCTACATCAGTGAGTGACGGCCCCCACTGGAAGTGATGTTAATATACTACCGGATATATTAGCTATTAGATATGGACACATTTTGTCATGGCTGGTGATTATGAAGAGGTATTATTAGTTCTGTTGGTGGTTATATTGCTTCCTGCAAAATCATCTCTGTAGGTGGAGCTCTATTAAATTAATACAGCACCCTTGAGCCTGTCCTGGGAGAATAGCACAACATAAAATATAAGAGATTGTTTCTCTCTTTTTTTAAATTGTAGCTTTACAGAGAAAAGTATTCAGGTCACTGCCAGTGCAATGCAAACTTGTCTGTCACCCCCCCCCCCCGACACACCTCTAACAGCTAAGTTTGCCACTGTATCTTATTAGTCTGTCTTATTAATCTTATTTGCAAAATGTTATATAACTTAACCCATTTAGCTGATATCCATCCACTTATGTCTACGGACTATGGATTATGATGGACTGGATCACTCATGTTATATGTGAATGATGTTAACTGTGACTCGGTCACACATTAAACAAATTGATGTTAAATTGCCCCATCAAAGTGGACAGGGTTAATCCTTTCCCTATTTACTTTTTGTCTTGGTTTTCTACATCCATGCAATACTGCTTTCAATGCCAGGATTAAATGATATTTCCAGTGTATTGCAAGTTGTCCATAATTTCTGTACTTATTAAGGCAACTCCTGAGATACCGCATGGAAGGCAGATGGGGCAACAAATACAAGCTGCCAGACATCAGACATACCCATGATAGTATGACATTATTTCTGTGTTATGAGTTTTAGGTGCCTGTGGATCCATCTGGGATAGCTTTGTGTGTAATGGGCTGCAGGTGAGTCTCTCTAATTGGCTGACTGAATGATTCTGTTAATGAATATATTCATAGTTTTCAGTCTTGTGACCATCGCAAAAGCCCTGGAGAAGGGCAAAAACAGGTAACAGTTTCAAGCCAATACTAGAAAACTCCAAAAATGTGCAGTCCATTTTCTATGTGAGCAGAACCCAGCTCAGGGAGGGGCCGTCATCTGCCACTACTGTTTGGGGGTGAGGGAAATCCATCAATAATATTTTGAAGAGGTTAGCACAAATAGCTATGACAATATCCTACTTTTGTTCTACTATTATTCTATGTCTATGCTACATTTTAATGTTGAATGATCCACCATAGCTAATAGCTAACTAGAAGGAGGGATTGGTCCAATATGGCCACTGCACTTCTAGCAGCTGTGAAAAAGTAACTAGGACAAAGTCATCCAATTTAACAGTTGTTCAGCATTTTGGCTCAAGAAACCTGGTAAAAATAACTGGCAGGCAGTGGCAGAAAGCTTTTCTCCCCTCTAGATGGACTTTCCAATAATAATGTGTAGCATCACATTAAAACTATGAATAGGTGATTCCAGGGAGA
Organism: Heterochromis multidens; assembly: GCA_015108495.1. NCBI lineage: Eukaryota > Metazoa > Chordata > Actinopteri > Cichliformes > Cichlidae > Heterochromis > Heterochromis multidens. Next base: position 8,660 of record VUQS01039113.1, on the reverse strand, counting down.
TGTGTGCTGTGGACCGAGCCTTTTGTTAGTAGTGTCACACAAGTATTTATATTAGCCCTTGAACTTTTTTGTTTTAATCTTTTTTTCTTTTTGTTTTTTAAAGTTGGAGATTTGTCTTCTGTTTAATCTTCTCTTGGTGAATTTAGTTCCATTTTGTTTGCTATTTGTTGGTAGCCCGCCCTGGAGCAAACCTGAGAGAAATTAATACTTTAAGGGATGCAATGTTCCCAGATGCCATCCATTACTTTGGAAATGATGGCCCTAAAGAATAGACTGGATGTTTCTGTTAACTTAAAGAACCCAAAACACATTTTCTCAATTAGCTTTTAACACTGACATGAACACAGATAAATCTGATGGTATTTGCAGTGTGGTGCTTACTTATGCTGACAGGCCACTGTCAGTCAAATATAATTTAAGCTTCCTAACCTAAACCCTGACTGATTACTTAGTAATGTTTTTTTTTCAATATTATAGAAAACAACACAAGATTTGAGACAAGGATTTGATGGGCTTTAACAAACAGTTTAATTGCTTTCAAAGCCGATTAATAAATAATGAGATGGATTGCTGTTGTGCAGTTGTGTGTGGCTGATCTGTATTAGATCCAACAGGATGCAGGAAAAGGCGTCATTTCCTGCTTTTCTATAATTTTTCAAACTCTTCCTAGCATCTCATTCCATTAAGCTCCACGACCCATAATTTGTATGAATTATTAACGATAAAAAAGGGATCCAAGCTGAATTTTTGTGAAATAATGAACAGCATGATACCATCTGCAACTGCAGCTTAACTCTTCCCTTCATAAATCAGATGAAGTTAAATTCACCTTAAATTTTCCCAGGCCACAAAGCAGTGGCTCTGTGCCCCACAGTCTGAGGAACATTCATTTTTTGTGAACTAAGTTTTTCTGATATATCTGTTGCTTTTTTTATGTTGCTTTAAAATGTTGAACATAGACAATGTCAGATTGACACAGAATAAGAGAAGAGACCAAGGTGACCTATTCCCGTTTCTTTTTCTATTTCTCCACTGTCCCATCTGGGTTTTCCTATTATACACACTAATTAAAATAAAAATATCCTCGCTGTTGAGTGTGGCCTCGATCTTTTTTTAAACACATGCTTGCAGCAACAAATTTTGACATTGCATGTGTTTTCTATTAAGAGGTGATCGTTAATTAAAGACACTTAATGAGTGTTGGAACCGACAAAGTAGAACTTTGATAGCTGATGGCTCAGATAATTAGTGTTGGAGAGCATTACTCTAATAGGCTATTATGGATCTTTTCTAAATAGATATAAGACATGATAATACATGAGAGGATACTGCAGGGATATAGCACTAATTATGAACAGGGGCCATTTAAATTTTTTTAAATACATCCACATTTGATGTATTTACAAACAGAAAACATGAAGTTAGTTACTTTGAATGGGGTTTTTTTGTTCCTGTCCTGTCTGCACGCAGGCGTCTGGCTGTGTTCAGGTTTAGTCAATAGCCTTGGGTTTCTTTGCTTCAGTCCTCCTTGCTGTGCTGTCAGACACCCCACGAGCTGTGTGTCAAGCAATACTGTACAATTTTTCAAAAAGGAAACCCTGAGGTTCTTTGAGGGATGAAGGGAAAGAAAATCTACTGAGTCCCAAATTATTGATATTGTAGCTACAGGTAACTTCTGAAATAAAATAGAAACTCTGAGTAAACAAAGCTGCTAGGCCACATTTTCCAGGCAGAGTTGCAATCAATCAATCACCAGTGCCAATGCCAAGCTTATACAAGAAGAATTTCTTTTATATATTGGTTTAACTCAATTTAATGATCAAACTCTTTCACTTTTATTCTTATAAATGCAGTGTTATTATATGTGGGGTCCCACAGGGATCCAGAATTGGACCACTTTCAGTCTATACCAATGCTAGTAAATAAGTATATACAAACAAAAACAAATCTTTTTAAATGAAACTTTTTGGTGATGTTTTGGTGTATGACCTTTGCTGTTTTCCCAGTCTTGCTGTTTATCATTGTCAGTAATACTTTGATCAATTTTTAAACTAAAAAACTAAATGTCATATCTTTAGAGATAAACTGACTCAAATAAGTCAGTATAATAATCAACCCATCTACTATTTATATCTTACAACTTATTTACATCTCATAACCCCTGGCTACATGAAGTTATATATATTTGCTGATGACATGCAACTATTCATTTCAATGTCCCTAATGATAGAATTCCACAGATTCTCTACAGAGACTCAGTAACAACAAATACAATTATTTACAATGTGTGGCCAAATCCAGAATATAGGAGTTTTTGTAGATGATGAGCTACACTTTGATAATCACATTTCTAATTTAATAAGTAAGAAATATCTAGTCTGATTATGAGAGCTCACTATGCATTTTACAAATAGTTCTTTACTGCATTTCTCTATCTCTCTCTCTTTTTTTTTTTTTTTTTACTAAAAAGCACTAATTGACTGAAGCTCATTGGCCTCAGAAACCTGTGGTGTCTGCTTGTTTCAGTTTTCAGAATTCAAATCAATTAAAGCTCTTCCAAAGCTCTAAACTAGGCTCTAAACAACAGACATGCTTTCAGCTCAAATCTCTAAGGTCTCAAGGCACCCATATCCTTCATCATCCTAAAGCTTTAAGCAAATCAGGTTAGAACATTTTGCATTTAAATTTTTTAAAACCAGCTGATCTGAAACTTGTACAAGACCTGTTAAACTGCCTCATATGTTTCACTTTTTTTCAGGCTGAAACATCCTTTTTCCCGATGTTGAAGTTCTGTTTAATTAAAAGCAACCTATTTATTAATTCTGCTCTCCTTTATTAACTTTTTTTGTTTTAATATACTTGGACAAGGGCAGTATTAAACCTATATAAGAGTGTTTCAGTTGAACTTTAGAGCTAACTTTCATTAAGTGGTTTCGGAGCTTACAGAAGGAAGGAAAGAGATACAAAGGTTGACCTTCGACATTTAGCAGCCAGGTGCCCAATCATCTCTGCTAACCTGTCTGACCCGTGTCTTTAGTGGTCTGCCTGAGTCAGCTCTGGTTTCACTGCCCAACCACAGTCTAATTGTATGTCAGACACACAAGATTGGACACATAACAGAGAATGAGAGCAGATCAGAGGAAATGAGACAGGATCTCTTTGTGTGTGGCACTGAAAGCTAATGGAAACGGAGCTTAAATGTACACAGGTCTGTGGCAGGTTTTCCTCTAAATTTAAACACTTCTACTTTGTATATTTAGTTTTATGATAAATAATTCAGAAATATTTAACCCTTCATTTTGGTGGTAAAAATGTTGGTGAATCAGTCTTTTCATATCACCCCCTATGTGCTTGCTCATAGGGGGTCGTTTGATTGTTGGGGTTTTCTCTGTATTATTGTAGGGTTTTTTTACCTTACAATATAAAGCGCCTTGAGGCGACTTTTGTTGTGATTTGGCGCTATATAAATAAAATTGAATTGAATTGAATTGAATTGAATATGGCTATGCATTCATGAATTTTGGAGAATGACTGCATCATGTCCTCTCCACCAACATCACCACCTTTTTTTAAAGCATTTTCACCCCACATTATTTTTCACTGCCAGATAAAGTATTTTTTCCAGTCAGCATGTTTACACAAAAACTACATCCCCATTTTCATAACCTTTAGTGGACAAGTAGCTAGAGGAAAAAGCCATCAACCTTTGGGGCAGATTCAGATCACTTTCTACAAAGTTGCAAGTTTACGTTGCTGTTGGCCTTGACAGATGACAGATATACCTGAAAACCTTTGTAGTATTTTTTGTGAGATGTCTCAATAACTATTTTAGATACTATGACATTTTGTACAGATTTCCATAACATAACTAAGCTAACAAGCTTCCCAACATCCCTCCTTGTACAACCTGCATGCAAAAACTGCAAATAGCAGCAACATGAAGTACATGTTTTCAGTCATTAACTCAGAGAAATTTTTGAACTAAATGCAAATATGTGGCCTAAAATTGAAAAATGAAAGAAAAAAGTCCTAAAACTGCAGTTCCTCTAATATCCACTTGAGGCTGGCTCCAAAAGCAAGCCAAATTCCATAGGCTCCTCTGTTAAAATGCCCAACCTTACAGTAAAAAAAAAAATAAACGTTTGCAGCACAGTGCAAAAATGGTTTTGGTCTCTGTGCATAATTTCTTCCTTCTTAACAGCTTTATGGTGGGTGAATATTTATACAACATCCATCTGGATACTGGAGATAGGAAATGGCTGCTTTGATTGACAGGTGTCCTGACACAGGGAGCTGCAGCCAATTGCTATCTGCTAGGCCTCTTCTCCATTAATTTGAGTAACTCAACTGGAACTCAAATTCATGCTTGTGTTGTTGGTGCCTTTGAGAACCTTAATGTAATTATCAATCAAACAGTATGGCTTGTTGTGAGGTACATTTAGTCCAAGAAGTTTGTGCTTCAGCTTTGGTGAGTGAAACTCTGTTAGTTAATTAGTCTGTTACTTAGCACTAATTAGCGAATATGTGTGTCTGTGCATTCCACCTGTATAGTTTATAGCGGCAGCTTGCTAATCTTGCTTGCTAGAGTTAGCTGATGACTTAATACCTCATTCTTTCATCCAAGTATGGTCACTTCTGGCATCAAAATCCCAACATGACAGTGGCCAAAATGCTAACATTGAGGCTTCAAAATGTGGAGTCCAGAAACAGTCATGGTGGCTACATCTTTTATATATGTGTTCATAGGGAAGTAATGACACTGACCTTTAATTTACATAACATGAGCTAATGGGTATTGATTTATTGTGGAACTTTAGTCAGCTTCCCTCTCGTTGCACACCAAGATAAAAATACAATATAGATTAAAAAAGGAAGAGGAGAAACGCTGCCCATGAAACATACTGTACAGCAGTCAACGACAGCTGGTTTCTGGATGTTTTTAGTGTACAGAAATACATTTACATTTGATAACCCGTGGTCGCACACACAAATAGTTCTGAAAATGCATCCATGCATGTAGAAACATTTCCACACAAAACTCTCTGAAGTCAGCACATTTGTAGATAGTAAACAAGCCTCGGAGCTGCTTTGCCATGCTGGTCAGGCTTCAAGCATTACTAGTGCACACAAGACTCCCCCCCACGCATGCAGACACATACACACACACACACACACACACACACACACACACACAGGGCTGTAAACATTAGCAATATTTTCCCATTTCCTCTGCAGGGCAGGCAGGAGAGCAGTAGATCTTCAGCCCTTCACTGGTAATAATCTCCTTTACACTTCACAGTGCCAGGGAGATGAATCGTGGTGGATGGGGTCACTGTGTGTGTGTGTGTGTGTGTGAGAGAGAGAGAGAGAGAGAGAGAGAGTATGAAGGGGGCAAGCGAAGGCTGGCCTTTATAGTCTTTGCATGTGTGTGTCTGTTTGTGTGTGAGTGCATTTGGGGGTGCAGACAGAGTCCAAGGATCTTACCGATACACTCTGCAGAGGTGCAGAACTGTTTTCACTCATGCATATGAGGTCACGGTTTTATGTAAAGCCACGGAAAACTCTAATTTGCCAAACAGCTTTAGCTCACCTTTAATGGCTGTTATACATATTGTAGTTTCAGTTGATATACTGTAGTAGCTATAAATACCTTTAGATTATGCTATGTTTTGCTGTCATAATAATAGAATGGTACCTCTGAAGCTCAATAACTAACATGTTCTCGTTGCTTTATTCACACAATCTGCAATACCCAAATTATAAAATTCTTGGTGGATATCGTTACTTCATATATTGCTGCTGATCACAGCAAAAACATTCCATGCATTTTTTGATTAATTAAAAAATATATAACATAACTATTCCTTTAATGAGCTGCTGGCTATAGTTTTATATTTATTTGCTCTTGGCAAGACAATAAACCTGTGTCTGTTCCAAAATGTCAAACTATTACTTTAAAAAACTACCAAGAAGCCAGAATTATTGATGCATGTGTTCCAGTAAGTCTCATAAATTAATGAAACAGCCAATTTGTATTGTTGGGGAATGAAATTCAAGGTTGCACTGAGAGCTCAATTTACTGCTTTTTTTTCACCCCTTGTATTTTGCCTGACCAGTATGATTATTTTCAACTGCATGGGGCAATCATAATGTTGAGTTAGCAAACCAGACTTTGGCTCGAGGTACATCAGAGACAGAAGCTGGATTTCTTTTGGACTCAGAGGATCAGACCAATCACATTCTTCACCCTAAACCCTAATCACTAATGCATAATGCATCACACACTTAACCAATGTCACCTGCGTGGGTGGCTGCAATGTTCGAGTGGTGGAGTTCACAAAGGGCTCTAAAGTCTATAAAAATGAGTAACGTTGACCCACCATCATGACATAAAAAAAGAAAGCCCAACTTCCAGTATTTTATTTTGCATCTATTCTGACACTTTTTACTCACTGGCTTTTCCAAGTAATGTCTTTGTAACTGTTGAATTCTCCTAAAAGCCAAACATTCTGCCGGGATAAACAGAACTGAGCAGTTAGATACCACAAATAAGTTTTTATGTGCTCAGACTTCATTATTGTCCTGCTCAGGATAATGGATGACTAAACTGCTTTGTGAACTGATGACTTTATCTATCTGAAGTTAACATCTTTATTTCCTATTTGTTTTGCCTGTACCATAATGAATTTACAAACTATAAACGATATGGGTGTGTTAAAAAGCTGCTGTTTGGATTTACTACAGAGGCACAGTGTCAGTTTGGTGACTGAAATATGTGGACAAAGGTATTTTGGGGGAAGAGAGTATTTAAATGAATCATACAAACATGATTTACTAAGACTTACAACATGCAATTTACTGCAGATTGCATGTGTCTTATACTGGGACTCTCCTCCTGTGCATAAAAATGGCTGTAATTTTTACGCAGTTCATGCGATGCTTTTGTTAAAAATCTTGAATTAAAGAGAAAGTCTGCACTTTATTTACATCTTGATTGTTTTGATTTTAAATCCACTGTGGTGGTGTACAGGGGCAAAATTACAAAAAAAAATGCTGAAATGTTGAAAAATGTGTTTTCAGCTTTATGAATAATTTATGAATAACCTAATGTTTTGTATCTAACTCTATACAGTATCAAACTGTGTGCTGGTTTAATAAATCCTGAGGTGTCCCTTAAGCAGCATACATAACCTTGGCTATGATTCTTGACTACTTTATCTCATGTATCTTTATTCATTCAAGCACATTATGCAAGCATAAATATTAATATCCCATATTAATATCCTGAGGACATATATGAATGTGGAGCTGCCCAGTTTGTTGATCACTCCCTGTTTGTGACATTACAGTGTTTACACGTTTTAGAAAACATCACAAGAATATGTAAATCCCATGTTTACATTTGAATGAAAATGCAAACAACTCCACAAAAGTGCAATAAATAACACAAAACCTGTCATTTACTAAATGACAGCATTTAGCTTGAGATTTCTTCCCTGCACTATCCTACACGTGTTTTGGGAGGGGAACTATGACCACATTCATGCATGACCGATGGGCAAGTCTCTCAGGAAAGTTTGCACATATGATGACTCACAGAAAGTGTCCATAATGGCATCAAACTTTGTATCAAGCACTCCAGTCCGTGAGCCCTTGACTGTGAAGACTGAGATTGTGCGATTAAAATGCAGCAAGGCTGATTTTTATCTGAAGTTTAAATGAGATCAATGTGCAGTGTAAATGTGTTTATGTGCAGATACATGACTGATGTGTGGAGACATATATTCCATTTAAAACCTTTAAAGAGTAAAAATGTTAAGGTTTAACCTTTTACATTAGGTTCTTTTATTTTTAACAAAAGTCACAATTCTTTACAGCTTCATCAATTTTCAGACTTTTATTCAACCTTTAACCCTTTAAAACCTAGCATTGCACAGTTCGTACAAAACGTATTTAGCTGAAATGCTAGCGGGATTGAACATACATATGCAAATAGATATGCAAGTCGGAGCACCGGTGCTCCTGTCGGTTTTAACAGGTTGACTGGAAAGGTGAGTTAATATTAATCTCTATTACTGGGCTACGTATCACTTGACCCAGCTGTCTGATCATCTGCAGAGGAATGGTTTATTTGAAGAGTTTCAGTCAGGATTCAGAACTCATCACAGTACAGAAACCGAATTAGTGAAGGTTACAAATGATCTTCTTATGGCCTCTGACAGTGGACTCATCTCTGTGCTTGTCCTACTAGACCTCAGTGCAGCGTTCGATGCATGCTGTAGGTACTAAAGGTACTGTGCTGCAGTGGTTTGAATCATATCTATCTAATAGACTCCAATTTGTTCATGTAAATGGGGAGTCTTCTTCACAGACTAAGGTTAATTATGGAGTTCCACAGGGTTCTGTGCTAGGACCAATTCTGTTTACATTATACATGCTTCCCTTAGGCAGTATCATTAGAAGGCATAGCTTACATTTTCATTGCTATGCAGATGATACCCAGCTCCATGAAGCCAGATGACACACACCTATTAGTTAATCTGCAGGAATGTCTTAAATATATAAAGACCTGGATGACCTTTAATTTCCTGCTTCTAAATTCAGATAAAACTGAGGTTATTGTACTCGGCCCTAAAAATCTTAGAAACATGGTGTCTAAG
>VUQS01039110.1:0-14777 GCA_015108495.1 Heterochromis multidens | reverse complement strand
CCCTTTTAAAAAAAACAGAAAAACTAAAAAAAAAAAAAAACTAAAAAAAAAAACCCTCATAGCATGTTTTGTATTGGCGATACACAGAAGAGAACATAGTGCAAAGTCATGTCTATGAGAACCATGCACAGCTGACCAGCGCTGTTCTGGCAACATAATTTAAAGGTGATAATAAAATAAAAATTATTAATCATTGAATTTACTGCAGGTGTGCACGAGAATTCACTGGAACAGGGTTTGGGCATCAAAGACTTTCCAAATTCTCATAGTCCCCCACAGTTCGCTTCATTGTTGTCATGTGGTTCTTCCTTTTAGTCCCATTTTCTTCAGAGCTGTCTATTCACCTGAAACATCCATCCATCCATCCATCCATTCATCCATCCATCCATCCAAGAGTTCTGTTTCAGCTCACAAAGTTTCTTTGTGCTTTCATGACTTCTGCTCTCTTCAGCAGCGTCACAGCTCTTCGGTGAAGCAAGGCACCCTGTCCTTGCTTTCACCTCAGGGTGCACTAAAAGGCCACAGACAGTGCATCTGAAGGTCAGGTGCTCCTGGTCGCTTCCTGGTCCCTGACCCCCTGACTTTTAACCACGGCTCATGGATGCAAAGGTTATCTAACCTTCAGAAAGCAGTAGAGAGAGGGAGGGGATTCAGAGGAAAATGCAGAGAAGAGGGAAAAAAAAGGGATAAAGTAATTTAATTGCACTTTGTTTACTTATTGATCTAAATGCTAACCATGTTAATAGAAATAGAGCATGATGTGAATGCTGTCAGTAGAATGGAAAACCTATATGTCATGTGGCTGGCTGCTTTTGACTCATAAACAGTGACAAAATGCAGCACATTCAAGTCTGCAAACAAAAGAAAACAGCACTGCAGAAGAAAAGGTGAGACTGCCACTTACATTCTGAAACTTTGTGTATTTAATATTCTTTGAATATCTATTTTATTTATTAATTTTATTTCAGCCATGTGCTTCCACAATACTTAACACACACTAAGCCACTTTATTGCACTACACTGTTCACTACACTTACGCTATTATACTGAGCCACATCTGATATTTGCTATGCTGTTTTAAATACATTCAGTAGGCCATTTTAAATTCTGTTTTGCTTTATTGATTTTTAAATATTTTACTGTATTATATACTATATTATTACTTAACATTTGTATTTAATTTCATATTTATTTAACTTCATTGTATTTATTCTGATTTCAGATCAGCCCTCAGTGTTGCTGTCAAGGCCGTAATATTCAGAAGAGCTCAGAACAGAAAGGTTGCATTCAGCTCTCATTATTTCTCTGTCACCATCATCTCTATTATGCACACTCTCTCTTCACCTCTCTTGCTCTCTCCCTCTCTTAATGCAATCACACAGTAGGAAGAAGTACTGTTTATTGATTGGTTAATACAGTAATCCTCTTCTCTGGTAAAAACAACAAAAAAAAAGGCAACTTAGAAATATTAAATGGTATGTTTGTATAACCCCCCCCCAAAATATGCATAGACTATAGCCTGTTTATTCATTGTACTAATTGTTTTTGTTTTCTATGTGAAAAAACACCCTGGAGAAGGCAACTTTGAAATATTAAATGGTATGTTTTGTATAATGTACTTTAACTGCCGCATTTTTATGTCTAACTGTCCACTTGGCATTGCATTAAACATGTCATGTGTCATGTATATTGAACAGCATATAGCTAATACAATATTTGTTCATCATGACAGAAACAACTGTAAGAGATGCTTGCCTGCCATGAATATGACGTACATGACCAGGTACAGAGTGACTAATTGCAATCTTGAACTTGGAAAGAGCAGGCATTAGGAAACATGGCTTCTGATACAAGAACAAATTTCACCGGGAAGTGAATGTGCTGCTTTTGGCCACTTTGTGAGCTCAGTGTCATTTCTCCACTAGATGTTAAGTTTTCCTTGTGATTCTTGTTGAAATTAGAACACTGAAAAAAAAAAGCATTGTACCTCCCCCCTTTTAAGACAAGAAGATAGTGGGTGACCTTCACAGCAAAGTGCCTTTGTGAATTACTGTACTCTGCTGGAGGGACTGGACACTATTTTTGCAAATGACATTCCCCCATAGATTTTGATGATGGTGGCGGAGAGTGCTCTCTGACACATCAGGCTAAGACCTCCATCTGTAAAAGTGAGACCATAGCATGTGAACCATCAAATTTTATACTCATCAAACCATTCAGTGACCCCCTCATGTCCTGGATGGGACCCAGCCTGGAAGAAACCATTTCCATCAGGATAGGAATATTTCATCAATTATTCCGAAAAAATATTTAATCAAATACTTAGAAAAACTTGTACCCAATACCCAAATTTTCCTAAAATCTTTTGCAGATATGACCATTTATTGATTTGGAATTTGTATCTCTGCATTCAAACAGTCACAACATTAAAACCACCCAATCCAACAGCGTAACCCCCTTGCACACTACAAAACTGTTCAAGTTACACAAAAAATCCCAAGCTATTGTCCTGGCCTCCAAATTTCAAATTGACCCACCCTAAAATGCACAGGACCCACAGTATCAGTTCCCAGTGTACCAGTGCCAGAGAATTCCTGTGTCCATAACCTGACAGATCAGACCTGTTTTGTTTTTTTTTCAGTAAGGGACATACATATTATTAGGTGGTTTTAATCTTGTGGTTGATTGATTTTCGTGCATTACAGTAGCACAAATAAGACATAAAAGAGAGGTGAAAAAGAGATAAAAAAGATACATATTGTTGTTAACTGTTTTTGACAGACGGAGGATAAGGGCTAATGTGGATATGATTGAAAGATGTAAATATTTTCTTTGTTTGCATGCATCAATTTTGCATCAATGAGTATAGAAGTATAAAAAGAGTTAAGTGGTTCTTCTTCAGTTTTCCTCTGACAGGACAGGGGGAAGAAATGAAAGGGGGATTAAATAAATAGGCTCCAGTGTTGAGGATCTGTCAGACTGCTGCCATGTCAAAAGAATGAGAAGGAGAAAAGAAAGATTAGGCTTTTGTGTAACTCGGTCTTCAGCTAAAACACAACCTTGCAAGCACACACACAGCTTCCTTATTATTCTGTCAAAATGCATCTCTTTACAAATTATTTGTATGCATGTGGGTGTGTGATCCAAGACAGAGGCACTCTGTCCCAATCTGAGCTACAAATTCTAGATGTCCCTGTCTGTAGACTCGAAGGCTTGCAGGCAGATTGCATTCTGATGAGTGGTGCTTGAGAAATAAACAGTTTAGCACTCCTCCAAAACGTAAAGGTCAAATGCAACATCTCTAATGGAGAATGAGTTGAAACAGAGCATCCACAATTCTCTTGAGTTATGTATATTAAAACTCATTTTAGTTCATGCGCCATATGCAGCTAAATTTGATCCCAAGTGGGCCGGACCAGTTATACCACTGCATAATAATTAAACAAAAATCAACTATTTAGTGAATAATCTATTTGCAAAGCAGGTGATAAGTGATAGACTGCACTCTGCCTCTCTCCCTATGACAGCTGAGATAGGCTCCAGCCCCCCTGCAACCCTGAATTGGATAAGTAGAAGAAGATGTATGGATGGATGTTAATCAACAGCCAGACATGTCTTATAAAGTAATTTCAACAATATGTTGTCTTTTTTCTATATCCACTCAGTCTTCTGTCATTACAAAGAAACAAGACAACAAAGATCCTCCTTGGCTTAACCATCTTACTTTAGTAAGGTATGGCAAACCATCAGTAATGTCTTTGTCACAGTAAGAAGTCAGCTCTCACAACCACTCTCTTGATCAATTCTTAATGTTTTGCTGCACAATGATTTCTGCTGCAAAACACAGTGAAAAGTCCAAAAATGATGCTTTTCTTCTCTACAGTTTTCACACTTTCAGAAACCATCCAGATTGGATCCTGTAGCGGGCCTGTTTTGGCCGTATATTTGTTACCCCAGCACGAAAGAGTTCAGTTGACGGGCATATTTCAGGCAGCTCTTCCAACATATTAGATGTACTGGTATCTGAAATCATTTGATATGCAGTATATTATATGCATCTACACTGTAATTTAAACTGTTTTTGCAATATATTAATTATTAAAAATGAACCCGTGGTCATTTTAGTGACTACATGTGTAAAGAAATTTGAGCATATTTGCGGAATGTGCTGTCTTTGAGGTTGCAAACATCATGTATTGGCTACACAATTGAAGCCATCTTTCTGACTTGCTCAGTACACATGCCTTTTTTATCCACTGTGAAAGACTGCAATGGATGTGTTCATTATTTATCTTGGTAACTGGCACTGGCGTCGTTGCTATTTTAGTTTTTTTGGATTGACACTGTGCAGCAGACTTACCTATTTTTTATTTTTTCAGGCAGCTGAAACACAAATAGTCAAGCAGTAGATACAGTGTGTGAGGACAGTCACTGCTCTGCATGGTTAGGGTGTGAAGGCAGAAGCTTCACCAGTTAAATAACTTTTACCAAGGATATGCATTTTTTTTTTTTTTGTTGTTGCAGAAATACATCTAGAAGTGTGGTACATAGTGATTATATAATTCTTAAACACACTTATACTTAAATAAACTTACCACAAAAAGTAAGGAAATTTAGTTGATTAATAATCAACCAAACAAAAACAAAAAGTTTATACATACAATACTTATTCTTTGGGCTTAAATTGTAAGAAACAAATGTGTAAAATTACAGAAAAAGTTCTGGCAGCTCAGACTGTCCTGTAATTATAAAACAGAAATTTTTTGTTAATTCACAGAAAATGTCAGGGGTTTTTTTTTTGTTTTTGTTTTTTTTTTTTGTTTTGCTGTGAACCCATTGTAAAAAACTGAAATTTCTATAGTAGATAGTAAAAAAATATCAGTCATTTAATTGCTTATCTGTTACTTAATTATGTTGGTGTAGTATGCATAGCCATGGGAGAGGTCTTTATCAGCAGGAAAAGCTGTAAAACTTATGAAAATACAGTTAAAAGTCCAAAATCTATGCCCTTCGTCCATTTTCCAAAACCGTCCAGTGGAGTCTTTGCTGGGCTGATTCTGGCCCCCGGGCTTTATGTTTTACACCCCTGCTCTATACTGTCTCTGTTGTAAGCACACAAACAGTCTTTCCTTTAAATGTGGTCTTTAATAACTCTTAAGAAACAGGCATGTGATGTTACTGTTGTGGTCTTTCAGAGAATGATACCACTTGGCAGCAAAGCCTGCCAAGAGATGGTCCCCAGTGTTACCAGTAGATGTCAGGCTTCACACAAATTTAGAGTAGGGTCTTGTTATGGGTTTAATTTGTTTAATTATTACCACCACAGCGCACACTCGGTTACTCCAGCATTCCAGAGATGGAAGACAGTGATGAAACTAAGAGGAAGAAGTTACTGCGTGAGAGACTTACGTAAGGGCCTGGGAGTAGTTGAAGTGAGGAGTGACTCCAAGGAACTTCTGAACTTCATCCATCACTGCTGCAGGGTCAGTTCTCAGCTGATGGCCATCTATGATCATCAACTATACACAGATGCAATCATGTGCTCAATTCAACATGATCCACTTTAATGACTGTCACAAAAAATGAAAACTGAACTCTGACTTTTAAGACCAATTTACTTTTTTTTCGTATGGTGAATCAATCTAAAAATCTAAACAATAAAATGAGGACATAAATGCCATTGTTTCAGCCATGTCCTTTTACGACAGTCACAAATTAGAAAGAGCTGTTGATCTCAAAAAGCAAATCTCACTTCTTGTTTAGTTTCTTCATGTGCATGTGCATAGCCCTGTGTCTGTGGCTGTGCATACCTGGTTAGCAGGGTAGTACGTGAGCCACCTCTCTAGGTGTGTAGCATACAGACCAGGAATGAGACAACGGTTCTGCAGGGAGCGCAGCTCAGCTGGCGCACCCTTTTTTGCACTGATGACATCATAGAAGGTGAAGCGCAGGGCTGTGTGGTCCTCGTGAGCTCTCTGATGCTGGAGAAGGGTCACAACTACCAAATAAGCTTCATGGAATACTCTGGACGAGTAATACAGTCAAATCTTTGCATGAGAGCGCGTTTTCATTGTGGTCAGTCACATAACATTTAAGCTGGCACATAGTTGACATTCATATCTCATTAATTAAGCAGGCTTAAGGAGAAGATATCAGGATCTTGTGACATTTGCTATAATGATATGCATAGATAAATATATAGATAATTAGACTCATTAACTCTGCGCTTACAAGCAACTCCAAGCACAGTCTTGGATAAAGAACTAAATTTTAAATCAATACAGAGATGCAGCAGATGAAGCAGGCAACTGTAGAAAGTTAAAAATATTACGTGAGCAGTCAAAGGCATCTAATATATTCTGTGTGTGTTTGTGCACAGAACTTACCTGATACCAGCTGTAGGCCCTGTCAGAAGGGTTGATGAGCAGGGTGATGATCTTGGCCTTGGGCAGCAGGGCAGCCGCTCGCCGTGGGGTCTCTTCTGAGGGGAAATAGTTGGCGCTCTTCTCAAACAGGAAGTCTGTGCTAACATTGGAGGGCACGGGGAAAAACTCCATGTACCTGAGGCAATAGACACAGGGAAAATTAAGAAGTCATATAAACATATGCACACACTCAAGACGTACCCCTCATGCACAAGCATTAATCATCACTGCAAACTCACCCAGCTGCATTTAAGCAGTTTTTTTCAAAGTCACTTCTAAAGTCACAAAGTTATAGCCTTTATCTGCGCTTAGACAATGATCCTGAAATAAACGTGATATATTTTAAACAGTGTTTAATGAAGAATTTCCAGAGTCAGGTCTTTATGGATGACTTTGGAGAATGCACCAGCTGTGTCTCTGTCAGCTAAGTAACCCATTTATGGGTCAATTTAGGCAGCCATATGTCTGTTGGCTTATGTTTGCAGGCTTAAAAGATCATTTGGAAGACATTGTTGAATTGTTTTGAACTGCTTAATGGATCACTCAAGTCTGTAAGACATAGGACAATCCATAACAACTTCACAAAAGGCTTGTAATCTTTCATTTCACCTTAAGCACTGACTAATAAAAGGCAAAGACAACGAACATTTGTTGTGGTTAGAGTGTGTATGTGCGTGTGTGTTTGTGTCTGTTCTCACCAGTCAATTCCTTTGTGATAGTTGTTGGTATTGAAGAACTGGACCTCCTCATAAGTCTTTGGACTTGGGAAATTGCTGGAGATGGAGGGATGCATGAGTAGGAAGAGATAAAGTGCTGTCGTTCCTGGAAGAAAGGGCATAATTCATAACTGGCTTGTTAATTCAGCTCAGGAGAGAGTCGTCTGTGTGTGTGTGAGTGTGTGTGTTCATCAGTGTGTGTGAGAGCTGTCATCCACTGATCCATACTGGATGAGTTTTCCCTCCGCAAGATTTATATCTTGCTGAGAACTGATTATGTGAATGTGTGTGTGCGCGCTTACGCGCGCGCGCGCGTGTGTGTGTGTGTGTGTGTGCGCGCACAGTGATCATAGGCCTTCCCATCAAATGATTTAAAACCATTTGACACCAATCAGCACTGGGGCTCTGGTCATGCCCTCTGTTTCGCCCTGAGCAGCTCTCTTTTCACCCAGTCCCCCTCACACTATCTCCTGCACAACCTGCTACTTTTTCCTCTCATCTTGTTTCCTGTTTCTTCCAACATCTCTGACATACCCTCTAACAAAATGAGAATGTACAGAGCTGTAATTATTGTTGTTGGGTTGCTAATGTTGCTATAATGACCCCTCCTCCCATTTGGGAGATTATCACCTGGTTAATTAGCAGCTAGAACCTCCTAACCTTTCACACCAAACACCAGCAATTAGATCTCTAAATTTCACACAGAGGCAATACTCAGGACTTGTGTAATGTATACCCACTTCCTTGTTTTTAACTCTCTGACAGACACACAGTGAAAGAAAAAGGAAAAAGAGAGAGGTTCTGTATCTGTGCATCTAAAGTAGATCACATGTGGGTGGAAGAAAGGTGGTAAGAGCCTCCTCCTTTGTCTGCCTCTGACAGGACCACAGGAGCGAGGGGGGATTAAATGAATAGACTCTGATGTGGTAGTTCCAGACACCTGGGCACACAGAAGCACTCTCTTTGTTGCATGTGCATGTCTGATTGTGTGCCTTTTTTTGTATCTTTACCTGTTTTCTGTGGCCCTATTACCATGAACTTGGGTAATCTGTCACAGGTTTTTTCTTTAGACCAGATGTCTTTATGTCGCTTATCATCACACGGGTTCTACAGCACAGAAAAAAAGGATTAGAAGTTAAAGCAATCATGCACATATTATACACAGAAACACAAACACGCCCCTGAAATTCCATATCACGGAGGATTTGCAACATAAAAAGAACGAGTTAAGCTTTTGTTTTTGTGTTATGCATACGGTTCACAGCCTGCTTATGAGACACTATAAATTCATGTAAGAATATATACTGTACATTCTCAAGCAGTACTATTAAAAGTATCATATTTGAAGAAAAAAACATTCAGGTTTAAAGCTTCAAATTTTTATTATTTCAACAAAAATCATAATCATACACATGCAAAAACAATTCCAATCAACCAAAGTAAACGCCACCTAAGTAGTGTTTTCTGAAAATGATACTTCTAATCTAATGTTATATAATTTGTACATCAGAATATTTCTGGATTAATTTCCTCCTGAATATGTTTTGATCTTAGTAATAAGAACATCTTATTACTCCCCATAGCACTGATAAAACAGTACAAATGCAAGCACCAATACAAGCCCATACCTGTGGGAAAATACCATAGCAAACACACCTGCCAGAGTGGGTTTCTTTGTTCAGGAAAGAGCTGGAAGTACTTGTGTGCAAGTTGGAGCGGCGGGAGGGTGTGAAGCTTCAGGTTTGTCCATGAGCGAAGGAAGGAGGCCAGGTGGACAAATGTGTACAGACCCAGTCGATCATTGCCATAGTTAGATAGGTGGGTCATAAATATACTTATCTGTAAAGGACACAGGCAGAAAAGGAGGTGGAGAGGGAAAGGGATGTAAATAGGTAGTGGGAAATATGCACTTATTATATTTTGTAAAATTGAGATAAAGTCAAAAACCCATTTCCCAAGTTCCCATGTTTGCTAATGTGGCTGCAGTGGAAAGCAAACAGATTATTTCTCAGAGTGTGATGGCTTTAAATTCCCTAACAGAGCAGCTGTCCAGCGAGTATAAATATTTGCTATCACTTTGCAAAGTGACACAGTCACTTTTGTTATGTAAGATTGTACATTAACTTTCAGCACAACACAGCTTTCAAGTACAAAGAGGCAAACAGATAAACTGAAACTGATGTATTCACCACTTCTGATAGATAAAGCTGAGGAGGCAGCACAATGCTCCTCATAGCCACCGGGTGATCGGAAAGATGCACCTACACATGGGAGAATGTTTCAGATTGTGTTCACAACAGTGAATGTCTGCGAGGAAGATGGTAAGACTTGGAGGGAGCGAAGGAGCGATAGTGTGCCGGTCCGGGCTATCTGTCCACGGCTCAGTGCTTTTATAGGCTGATCAAAGAGACAAGCTAAGATAGCTGCTACAAACAAATGCACGCAAGTCAATGTGCGCACACAAACTCTCACACACACACACACAAATGCTTCTTTTGTGATTGCAGAGAGCTTGAGAATGTGTCCAGATGAAACGGTAACATCAGCCATTAAGGTATGAATTATTTGTTGAATGTGAGCTTGTGTGTCAGTATATGCATGAATAAATGTGTCAATGTGTAGAAGAATGTCTGTGGATGCGCACACACACACACACACACATGCACACATGCACACACACGCACACACACATACACGTCTGTGTATCTATGATTTTGATACACTAAAGTCATTTCTTGGAGGCTATAACCATAGCTAAAAATTCTTGCCTTAATCAAAACCCATCTATCTATCCCAAACCTTACTGTAACCTCAAAACAACCTCACCTTAAAAAGACATTACATTACACAGTTACATTACACTGACTACTTTGATTTCCTGGGGAGTTACCCAGACCCTACCAGTTCCATTTCCCTAGTCTTCCCCTTATTTTAACATTGACCATGTTTTTTTTTTCTCTCTAAAATCAAAGTAGTCCATGTACATGCACAAACATACAACCACTCATTCAAGCACAGACACTGAATTTCCTGATGACAGAGGACTATTGTTGCTCGTCTTTAACGGCGAAGGTTGCTGTAGATACAGAGCGACACAGTGTCGAGGGTTTGATGGATCAGCGTCCGGCTGACCTGGAAAGCTGCTCAGAATACTGATCGCCTCCGAACATTGATGTGAGGAATGTGTCGGTGTGTTAGTGTGAGAGACACTGTGGAAAGGAGACAAGGGGAACAGATGAATTGTGGGATACTTGTGTGAGAATGCAATGGTATCGACGTCAGACTAAATTTTTTTTTGTGCACGTGAGTGTCTATGCGTATCCGTCAGCGCAAATGTTTATGCATTTGTGTATGCATTTGTGTATGCATTTGTGTATGCCAGTGCAATTGAGTGCATCCACCGGTGCCTTCTTATCTTGTGTTCACTGTAAGCAGCCAGCAGTGCACCACCCAGGCTTGTCTGCTTCATATCAATCTAGCTGATGTTAGAGCTACAATGTGGAACCACTGTCAAGGCATCACCGAGCACTCAGCCAGGAACAACAACAGAAAGGCACGCCACTAAAAACTGTTTGCTTGCTCATCCTCTCCAATGAATTGTAATGTGAAAACCTCAAAACCTCCTTCTTTGGAAGATGAACAAAAAAAAGCTGAAGCACTGCTCTTAGAATAGTGTAAAATGAAATCCAACCATGTCTCACTGGAAACATCCCCACTTGGGATTGAGAATGAATACTGTTGCTCAGTAGTTAGGGTAGAGCATGTGGGTTGCGAATATAAATGAAAAGGATTTGGATTGGCATAAAGTGAGTGCAGGCAAATCTTACCTGTGTAAATAAGAACAATTTCAAAATCTCCTTTTTTGTATTGTTTTGTGCTTTTTTCTGAAAGCAAGGCAAGGTGATCAAAAAGTGATTTATGTTCCCTTCAAACCACTCAATAGCCTATGATGTCTGAGTGAGGCTGTAAGGGGGCAGGCTGTACTGTATCTATGTGTGTGTGTGTGTGTGCGCGTGTGTGTGTATTGATGTATGTGCAGGTGTATATGCATGAAAGACAAAGACAGCAAGAGAGAGAATCCCAGTGTTACTGAAAATGGAAATTATTCATTATGGAGCTTAAGCAGAGGCTGCCAAATTAAACAAAGGGGGGAAAGGAAAGATGATTTGTGTTTGTAATTGGAGAGCTGCAGAAAAAGAGAAAAAGTACAGAGAGGGGGCTAACAAAGGAAAAGACAGCGAGAGTAACCTTGGCAGGTGAGTCTGAATTAAAAAACAAAAAAAGCCACTTGAGAGAATGTTAATCTCCCGACACAGCGAAACCTCCAAACCCTTTTGGTGGAAGGGCTCGCTCTGGCTAAGAATTCAATTACCAGAACCATATAAACCTTTTCTTGTTGAATATTGGATACTTTTCCTGAATACTGGATAGCTTTGAGCCCCATATGTGCGTTTAATAAAGAATACTACGCTAATAATTTAACAGCAGAATTGGGCTCGAATCATACGCAGAGCTAGACTGGGAGAGAAGTATAAAAATGAGAGAAATAAACCCAACTCCTCAGTCTCCCTCTTTTAATCTTTGTCCCCTGTCTTTTTCTCTCATTCCCGCGTACCTTCATTTCCTTCCTCTTCTCTCATCCATTTAATGTCTTGCTCTCACTTTCTCATCTGCCTGAAAAAGTCACTATTTTTTTTTCTTCCTCTCTCCAATCTTATGCTGACCCAGATGATCTGATGAGGCGTGTCAGTCCAACATGGAGTGATGTTCTTTAAAATCCATGCACACATGAACACGCAGGCACAGAAATACTCAAGCACAAACATAAATGCCATGTCCTAGAAGATTATGGGTCATGTATTTTAGTTTGTAACATGCTCCAATCCTCTTGAACATAATTGCATTTTTGAAGAAATTACTTGTTTTACTGATCTATCTATCTATCTGAATATATATATATAAAGGTCCAATGTTACACAAGACAGTGCAGTACAATAAACAAGAAAAAGAGAAAATAGCACTGCACAGAACAAAAACATATAGACTATCATGGGTTTTGTAAGTGCAACATTACAACACTGATCTTCCTCTTTCATGTGCAGGCTGGTGCCTCTGTAAAATGTTTAACTGTGCACAAAGTAATACTCTGTTATACTCAAGGTTTATAAATATAATTACAACTATACAATACCATAGTTGTGACTTACATTTGTCAGCTAACTGGAAGTCACATGCCAGTGAAGTTCAAGGGTAAACTGATACCATACGTATCAGTTTAGCAGGTAATACTAGAGATGCACTGATAGAGGGGCCGCATTTGGCTTATTTCCAGAGCAAAAGCTCTGCACTGTGAGTGAAGACAAAAAGTTCGCTAAAGTAAACTGCGAGGGACCAACACAAAAACGACTATAGCAACAAACCTAAGCTAAAGGTATCCAGAGCTCTGAGCCAGCCACAAGCCAGCAGCCTCAGTATGAGCAAAGGATCAAAGCAGTTAGGAGGAAAATTATGGAGACAAGTGAGAAAGAGAAAAGGGTTGAAGCCCTGCTATCTGGTAAATTTATAAAAAAACTATTGGAAAATGATGGAAGTACTTGACATTTGTTTTGTGATGTAAAGCTGTTGCACCTGCTTCTATTTGCTATGGTAAAATATGTCAGGTAGAGGTGGGTGCACAGCATCTCTTTCCAGTAGCAGAGCACTTTATTTTCAGTTGTTTAAGTGTGAGAAGATCCTGTAACTCACTGCAGAGGGAAATTGTAAAGTTTAATAATTTCTTTTATTATGAAAATAACATTTTGTTTGTAAATGCTGTCAACTATAGTCCTTAGAAAGAAAATCTGAATCAGCAAAAATCTGTATCGGCAGGTCACTTAGGAAAAAAAAAAAGAAATCAGAATGACAAAGAAAACTGCTATCGGTGCATCTCTAGATGATACAGCTGTGGACTGATCAGATTTGGATGACTCACACAATGGAATAATTCAATGTTTTGGGCAGTAAAACTGACACCGTGCTGGCCCACTCCCATCTTTAAAACCTTTCCCCTTTAGACTCAATGCCTTCATTAATATGCACACCAGTAAACAAAGTCAAATTGCCAAAATGGATAGGAAAAAATGCAAGGGAGAAACTGTGGGCCCAAAAAGATAGACCCTTCAGGCAAATATGGCTGAAACTGCAAAACTCACTTAAGTGCTACAGGCCTTTTTTCAGCACGTCATCACCATCGCTGCCAACTACAGTGGTGGCAGGCAGTACAAAGAGGAGGATGAGGAGAGAGAGAGATGAAGGCAAGAGTGAAGGAAGTATAGAAATTGAAGCAAGCTGTAATAATAGGTGGCTGCCTGATTAAACAGTATGTCATTCAGAGCCCCTTGATAAGACTGGTGGTGACCAAAGTAGCTGATGTTTATAAAATCATGCAGAGGAAATGACACTAATACACCTTCTGCACATTTAGCTCTACCTCAGTTTGTTGTTGCTTTTGTGAACGCAGGTCAAGATTTTAATGGTTAGCTGAAAATGACTTTTTCTGCAGCTTTGAAACGTTGTCTCATTGGAAGAATGTCACTGTTTTGTTCGCCATCATTCCTCAACATTATCAGTGAGCCAGCTGGCAGCATTTCTTGTTTTGCTCATTCATTTATTTGGGTATTGAGTGAGTAGTGTTCTTTTGAGATGTGGAAAAAAATTTGTTTCTGAGCCAGCTTTTTGTGACGGCGATTATAGAAAATATATTGAATTGAAATAGAAACATCTATGCTTTCGTTTATTTATTAAACAACAATTTCTCTATTAGTTGTAGTATATTGACATGTCAATGCCATTTTCTCAGATAGGATACTATTCCTTGTTTTTTAAAGAATTTGGCAAAGGAGTTATCCTGTGTTCTTCTTGGCAGTTTATACTTTATGAAATGTTAATTTTATGTGGAAGACACTGATCATCTGACCAGTCAATTATCACATATATTCTTTGTCCCTCAAACACGCTTTGTTAAGGAAATTTCCAAGTTCACAGGTATCCTATTCACATAGTGAATTTGTCTGGAAAACATCTCTGATTTGACCAATTATTTGACATGATTAATTTCTCTTTGTCCCTCTCACACAAAGGATGCCATTGCTTATTTAGCATTCATTACTGCTAAGTGTACAATTTTAACTTTTCCCTCTTACTTATTAAATGGCTCTATAGAGTTTTAGGGAGTGGCATAACAATTGGCACACAGTATACAGTGTGGTTGTCACAATACTACAATTTCAAAGTTGATATTGATACCCAAGAGAACAAAAGGGACAAAATTAAGAGGCATGCTTTTTTAAATAAAGATCACAATAATAATGGTTGGTGCAAATGTATTCAGCTACAGTCCTGTTTATTTCCTGTCCTTCTGGTGACTTGGCACCAGATTTCGTTACTGATCAAATAAAGTTGGTAAGGTAGATTGCACAACACAAAAGAGCTACCTCGTCAGGCCAGGACTCCACAGTCTATTCACACCTACAGGCCAGTGGCCACTCTTTCAGTTATGAGGATGTACACATCCTGGACAGGGAGGAACGCTGGTTTGAACGGGGAGTCAAGGAGGCCATTTACGTGAAAAGGGAAAGACCACCAGGGGGCCTAAGGG
>VUQS01039105.1:5421-21898 GCA_015108495.1 Heterochromis multidens | reverse complement strand
CAGCCACCGGATCTCCGGCTCAGCCCCTGCGACTTGTCAGCTGCTGCACGGCTCGCCAGCTGCCACTTTCCACTCTCTGTCTCCTTGTCCGGACTTGGCGTCCTCATCAAGTAGGGGAGGCCTGATTGATTCATGCCAGTCTGGTGTGCTGGCTGGCCTCCCCTGACACACGCCCTGACTCTGCTGCCACAGTTACATTAATCTTTAAGTTGAGATTTACAAGAAGTACTTTACCTGCTATTGTGAAAGGGAATACTGCTGTTAAAAAACACTTTATTTGTTTAAAGCAATTGGAAACCAAATGTTATTGCACTTTTGTTCATATAGCAGTATTTTAAAATAAAAGTACGGAATACACTACTTTTGAATTCATTATTGAATTTTGTGCATAACAATGCAATTAATCGCAGAAAAATCATGCGATTAAAATTTTTAATCGTTGCCCAGCACTAGTGTATATATATAATATATATATCCGGTCCCATCCAACTACCGGCCAATAACCTGTCTCAGCACAACATGGAAGCTCCTGTCAGGCATCATAGCGGCTAAGATGAGCAGTCATATGGCTCAATACACGAGTGGGACCCAGAAAGGCATTGGCATTAATACCAGAGGGGCAAAACACCAGCTCCTGGTAGATAGAGCAGCCACTCGAGACTGTAAGGCCAGACTGACCAACCTGTGCACTGCCTGGATTGACTACAAGAAAGCCTATGACTCCATGCTGATTTGAGATGGAATGACCCATGTATATAACCTTTGTTCATTTAATAGACTGTAGTCGCATTCAAATAACTTGTTGACAAGGAAGGACTTTCACAGTGCTGAAATGATAACGCAGTAAATCAATAATTTGATTGATCTAAGCTTTGTGGGTATCAAATATAAGGATTTACAGGTTGTTGGTTATAAAATGTAAAAGGAAATTGAGTGTTTGTTTTCAAAAGTTGGTTGGACACAATAGCAAGACAAGACGAAGAGTCTGAAAATATTTTATTTGTAGTTCTTCTGTGTTCATACTACTTCACGTGGCTTGTGCTCATGTTTTTTTAAACACGGTATCATATTCACCTACAACTTTGTTTTTGTCTTGAGAAGGGAGTCATGATTAGGGATAGCATCGGTGACTCAGGTGCATTGACAGGTGCAATCTTGTCTCTGTAGGAGTGCAAGTGTCTCACATGGACCTATTTCAGGCTTCAAAGGTGTCCCTTTTAATTAACTTTGAAACGTGTGAGAAGAGGTAATGCATTACCAAACTTACAACAACTTGCTTGTTGTTGAAAGTTAAGAAAAGTTAAATTTTTCAAGCTGCAACACGTGCCCCAGTCAAGAAGGTTACTTACACAATTAGCGATCATTTCCTGTCATGATTGTGCCAACAAAGGCACTAGGGGTGTGTCCAACACTGGACACAGTTAGCTTGACAAAGCTACCTTCTAATTCAGAGCAAGCTAATGGCTCAGTCATACAAGTAAAAATAAGACTGCGACCTCTTTGCATCTACAAAAAAAATCAGTGGCTGCCTGGTGATTGTATTGAATTTTTTCACATTCTGCAACTGTAACTTGTGGTGACTGAATGGTTGCTCAGACCTTGAAGTTGCTGCACAGTCATGACCACTTTTTATTGCAGGGCGATTGCACAGGTCACCTGATAGGGGGCAACCTTTCTGCAAACAGTCGCAGTCTAGCTTTCAGTCACTCTAAGAGAGATTGTCAAAGGTTTGCAAATCATTGCTATGCTATATTGCCAAAGGTATTCACTTACCCATCCAATTAATTGAATTCAGGTGTTCCAATCACTTTCATGGCCACAGGTGTATAAAATCAAGCACCTAGACATGGGTCGCTCTCAGGAGCTCAGTGAATTCCAGCATGGTACCGTGATAGGATGCCACCTGTGCAACAAGTCCAGTCGTGAAATTTCCTTGCTACTAAATATTCCACAGTCAACTGTTAGTGGTATTATAACAAAGTGGGAGCGATTGGGAACGACAGCAGCTCAGCCACGAGGTGGTAGGCCACGTAAAATCACAGAGCGGGTTTAGCGGATGCTTTACAGCGTTTCACTTGTTCCACATTTTGTCCTGTTACAGCCTTATTCTAAAACGTATTAAATTGATTTTTCACCTCAAAATTCTACACACAATACCCCATAATAACAAAGTGAAAAAAGTTAACTTGCAAGGCTGTGAATACTTATGTACATGTTATATTTTTGTTCTAAATTTGCAAGAATTTCAAGCAATATTTTTTCACTTTGTGTGTAGAATTATGAGGTGAAAAATGGTGAGGTGAAAAATGAATTTAATCAATTTTGGAATAAGGCTGTAACAGGACAAAAAGTGGAACAAGTGAAGTGCTGTGAATACTTTCCGGATGTACTGTATGATGGGGTGATAAGTATATTAAAAGGTTAAATGCACAACTTGAGGCTGGAATGTCATCTAGTGATCAGCTGTTGGCTTTTAACAGCACTTTGATCCTAGACAGATGAATTGAATAACATTGTTTAATATTTGCCAAGTAATATCTTGATACCTTAATATAAAGATATGACTCTTTATAAACAAATATTGAAGTGTGGATAAAAGCTTTACATTTCCTTTGTCTTAATAGATACACTTCTAACCTAGACCCCAATGCCAACAGAATATAATCAATTACCATTTATTTAACCAGGTCAAATGTTGTCACTTCCAAATAAAAGGACTTTTCTTATTGATTGCATTTTAGGCAGTATTTTGCAAGTCACGTGTGTCAGTTCTGGCACAGTGTGAGCAGTGTTGATGATTGTGTTGTTTGAAGAACAGAAAGTGGCTTTTCTGGTAGTAGTTTTAAATATAAATATGTTTCCTTGATGTTGAGTCGAGAGACAGTCTATAAGTGGGATGTGAAACATTATTACAAAAGTGTAGCAAATGGACAGCTAATAATTTTGTTGATGTCAGTGTGCTCAGAATGGGTTTTTTATTGTCATTTTATGAGAAGGGCTTCAGTCTGTGTAACAGCAACTAAAATAATGAATAATAAAACACTTTTTTATTTAGGAGAATAAAAGGAAACAAGATGACGTTGGGATGAAGGAAGGGCAGATGAAAATCTGCCCTTCCTTCTCTCTCCTTTCTCTATTTGTGTCAGAGAACCATTCATTACTTGCCTGCAATACTGACTGTATTATGACCTACTTTTTCATTTACCTTTTGTCACTCCAAAACTTATAGGGTGAGTTTAAAGGAAGTAAGATGGGGGGGAAAAAAATGCAGATATTCTTCAAGGGTTAAAGTGTTCATTTGGGAGTTTTTGAGGTTGTCCCTATTTCGTATCTTCGTTCTCACAGGGCCCCCTTATGACTCATCACTGCTGAATTCCCTCAACCAATCAGAATCTAGCTGTCTGTGGCTGCCTGGCTTGCTTTCTCCTCAGTGCAAAGTCAGAAAAAATCACTGTTCACAGTTCATACTTGGTGTTGCACCATTCTCTTCAAGGCTGTTTTGACTGAGAGAAAACGAGATGTGTGTTTGTGTGTGTGCATTTTCAGTGGCATCATCAGTCTCAGTGGCTTCGCTGTGACTGTAATTGTCTGGTGACCACATTCCTTCCATATGTTGCTGTCCTCAAATGTCTTTGCACAGAATGGCCCTGATCTGGCATGTGTTTTGTGAAATAAAGGTTGGGTTTGATAAATTGTCTTCATCTTTCTAATCTCTAAAACAAAAGTTTGAGTGATTGTATCATGCCTGTACAGCAACTGACAAGCCTTTCGTGTCTGTGTTTTATATCGGGGAATTTCTCGAGAAGCTGACATGAAGTCTCCTTCTACTGTACACATTTTTTTTTATGTGTCTCAGGCTATATACAGTTATCAGTTGTGTGTGTTTATATTTAAGTATGCCGCTAAAATAAAGTTATTACGATCACTGTGATAAGACTATTGTCAATAGGCACAAATGAACAAATCCATTTTATCTATTTTTCCGGCTGCAGGTGTTTTCCTTGCTGTCAGGTCAGGTTGACTTTTGTTAAAGTTAATATTTATTTTCTGTCACTTGTTTTTCTCCAGTTTTCTACCATTACTCCTGTTGTGATAGAGATAATGTGAAGTAATTAGCTGCTGAACTAGAATGACTTTTTTATTGCTCAGTTATTGCAGTGTTCATTGAATCAGTACCAAAATGTGGCTGATTTGAGACTACCTCATTACTTTGGCTGACAGAGTGCAGATTAATACTACTACCAGAAAAGGCAAAAAGGAAAAAGACCTGATTTATTGTATTTCTATCAGTCATACTGCACAAGCCTAATTGACCACCCCTCTCTGTTTTTTTTTTTTGTTTTTTTTTCCCCTCTCCATTTTTCTCCTTCCTCAGGGGTTTGTGGCTGTTGCGGGGCACTCAGGCCTCGGTACAAGAGACTGGTAGACAACATCTTCCCAGAAGATCCAGAGGTGAGAAGTGACTCTTTCTGTTCCTTTAATAATACCTCGTCTTTTTTTCTTTCATGTTAAAAGTCAGAATGCCATTCTTCTACCTAGTACATGGTTACATATAGAAATCACGTGGAGCTTTCTGATCTGTGGATAAAAAAAATGGTGTTATTGTACGGTAAGGTTAAAAACTGAGCTTTACCAGATTTAGCTGGTAGCATCCATCTGTGGTCCCTTTGCTTGTAAATATAAACAGTTATGACAGCTTCTTATATTTAGGAGGATTTATATTGAACTTGTAGGAAAACACTTCATAACTGCCTTATTCAAAGCTGTTAGTGCCAAACCAAAGACCTCATCTTTCCTACTATTTTCCTGATTTACTGAGATCTGATGCAGATGACTCATAAAGGGAATTAATCTGGGCTGATACGAAGAAGCTGATCTGCTGTTCATTACTGCCTCAGTGCTACTGCAGTAACCCACTTTACCTTTCAGATCTATGGTCTGCAGTACAGGGGGATGCTAATACTTAACTCTTTTTTCCGCTGTTTGTGTGTATGTGTGTGTACCTGCTCATTGTGCTCCAAAAAAAAGGTTTCTACACTTGGCTTTAAGCTGCTGTGGCTGAGTCTGTATCTAATGGTGCCCCAGCAGATTAGGAAAAATAAAACCGTCCGATAAAGTTGACTTGAAATTGTGTTACATCGTATGAGCGTCTGTATGCGCACATTTATTGTTTTTTCTTTCTGCAAAGTACTTGATGGTAAGGCAGTTAAATATAGTAATGTATTCTTTTGATGCGTTTTCTGTACCTCCCAGTTCACTAGTAGTGCAATATAATATAGTTTTTTTTTCTTTTTTACATGTCTTAGTTGAAAAAGCACATTTTCAACTAGTGACATGAATGAGGCTCCCATTTCATTTGTAAATGTATCAGACATGTAAATGTATCAGACATGCTTCAGTTAGCTGAAATGTACAATAGCTGGGTAGTAAAACTAGAAAATTTTGAAATTAAACAGTCATTATAAGAGGTATTAATTACACCGGTGCTTTTTCTGTCTGCTCTTAAAAAGCCTATTGATGCTATGGATGAGAAGCCATGTGTGTAGCTACAATTAAAAGTTAAGTTGGTTATCGAGCATTAAGCTAATTTCAACAAGGTGGTAGACAGTAGTGCCACCTTTGTACTCGGGTATGTTTGCAGATTTGCTCTTTTACATGAGAATTCAAATATATAAAAACAATGACTGCAGCCTGGTTTTGTGCATGCAGTAATAAAAATCATCTGGTTCTTGGTTTTGCCAATTTGCAGGTCTGGAGCTTTCAGGTATTTGCTGACACAATGCCAAAAAAGAAAGACATCAGCAATTACCTTAGAGAAGTAATTGTTGCTGCACATTAGTCTAGTAAGGGTTATAAGGCCATTTCCAAACAATTTGAAGCCCATCATTCTACAGTGAGAAAGATTATTCACAAGTGGAAAGCATTCAGGATGGTTGCCAGTCTTCCCAGGAGTGAATGTCCCAGCATATTCACCCCAAGGTCAGACTGTGCAATGCTCAGGGAAATAGCAAAAAAAAACCCAAGAGCTACATCTCAGACTCTACAGGCCTCAATTAGTATGTTAAATGTTACAGTTCATGACAGTACAATTAGAAAAAGACTGAACAAGTATGGCTTGGTTGCAAGGATTACCAGGAGAAAGCAGCTTCTCTCTAAAAAGAACATGGCAGAACGGCTTAGGTTTGCAAAGTTGCATCTGAACAGACCACAGGACTTTCTAGAACAATGTCCTTTTGACAGACGAGACCAAACTCAAGATGTTTCGCCATAATACACAGCACCATGTTTAGCAAAAACCAGACACAGCATATCAGCACAAACACCTCAAACCAACTGTCAAATGCAGTGGTGGAGATTTGGGCTTGTTTTGCGGGCACGGGACCTCGGCAGCAGTCATTGAGTCAACTATGAACTTCTTTGCATGCCAAAGTATTCTAGAGTCAAATATAAGGCCATCTGTCCAACAACTAAAGCTTGGCTAAAACTAGGTCATTCATCAGAACAGTGCTCCCAAGCACAGCAGCAAATCTCCAGCAGAATGGCTGAAGAAGAAAAGAATTAAGGTGTTGCAATGGCGCAAAGTCCAGACCTCAAACTGATCAAAATGTTGTGGTGGGACATTAAGAGAGCTGTGCATAAAAGAACACCCGCAAACCTCTATGAACTGAAGCAACATTATCAAGAAGAGTGGGCCAAAATTCCTCCACAAGGATGTGAGCAAGTGACAAAGTCACACAGAAAACGATTACTTCAAGTTGCTGCTTCCAAAAGGTGGTCCTAAAAGCTACTGAAACATCAGGTGTACTTAGTTTTTCACATACTGCTTCTGGAGTTTGGCTCAGTTTTTGTTAAATCAATAATGACACAGTGTAATACGTCATCTTGTCATTAATTTGAGGTTGTATTTAAATAATTTAAATAATTTTACAACCTGGTGAGGACTAGATGATTTTTTTTATGTCCTGATACGTAAAACATTAGAATTGAAAGAGGGTGTTCTTTCTATTTAACACGACTGTACTTCATTAAGTCCTTTTTTCTGTTCTTGTCTGAATGTAAACGAGATCTCAGTGGACTGTAGATGTTTTTAGCTCTCTCTTACCCCAGACCAAACTGAAGAGCAGTAAAGTAGGTCAAGGGGAAAAGTAGGAGTTAAAACCTGATGATCTAGTTATACCCGTACATTTGGGGTTTTTGGAAATGAATACAGGTGTATTTGTCACTACAGTCACACAGTTGCATTAGAACAGAATATTTGTGGAACAGTAATCCCTTAAATTATTTTCTGTTTGCCCCACTTGACAGTAAAAAAGAAATCTGTGAAAGTAAACTGAGCTGAAGTCTGTTAGTGGACATAATAACCTTGTGTTCATGTGGTCTAACAATGTTTTTTTTTTTTTATTTATTTATTTATTCTGGGTGAACTGCTCTTTTAGGATACTGAAACGTACATATCCCACTTTTGCTCTCTCCCTCTGTCACCCACCTAGGATGGGCTGGTCAAGGCCAACATGGAAAAGCTGACATTCTACGCCTTGTCAGCTCCAGAGAAGCTGGACCGTATCGGAGCCTACCTGTCTGAGAGACTGTCAAGGGATGTGGCTCGACATAGATACGGGTGAGCTTCAACTGTTGCCATTCAAAACAGTCTCTTAAACATTTGCTGTTTGCACATTTTTTGTATTCATTCTTTGTCACATATCAACGGATTTAAATCTAGCACAACTGAAGCTTGAACATAAAATTTCTGGGAAGATTTTGAGGTGGCTTTGCTGTTGGTAATA
Organism: Heterochromis multidens; assembly: GCA_015108495.1. Lineage (NCBI taxonomy): Eukaryota > Metazoa > Chordata > Actinopteri > Cichliformes > Cichlidae > Heterochromis > Heterochromis multidens. The sequence goes on along the minus strand of VUQS01039105.1, from coordinate 14,114 downwards.
GGAAAAGTGGTGCTTGTAATATCCTTTCATCAAAGAGATTTGCTCTGATCTCTGCACAAGATCTGAGCTCATCAAAGAGCTTAAGACTGTGCTATAAAAATCCTCTTCTGTATTCTGTGTGTGTGTTCTTCACCCTGTTCCCTTGCTACATTTAAAAGTGACTGTCACTATGTTCAGAATATAATCAACAAGACATGGAGGAAAGTTGGTCTGTTTCTAATAAAATAGAACATGATTGGTTTGGGTCATGTGGTGTGATGTGTTCAGTCTGTACTTACTTTATAATCCACTGAAGTTGTTTTTCTTTGAGCGCCCTGCAATGATTCTCACAAATGCAAACAGCCTGTACAGATTATATTTACACTTGGCAGAGTCCAGCTGAATATGTTCAGTATGCCAGTCTCCAGAGTTTGTCTGGGAGAGCTTATCTCATTTTGATTTCTTACAGGCACAGATTAGATTTGCCTACAGGGTTAATGGTGCCCCTCTTTCCTCTCTTTTTCCATTTCAGGTACGTGTGTATAGCCATGGAAGCCCTGGACCAGCTGCTGATGGCCTGTCACTGCCAAAGCATCAACCTGTTTGTGGAGAGCTTTCTGAAGATGGTGCGCAAGCTTCTGGAGTCCGACAAACCCAGCCTGCAGATCCTAGGAACCAACTCAGTGAGTTTCCAGGATTTTATTATTCTATTATATCAGTTTGATGAGTCCTAGACTTATTTTATATTGTTTATGATGAACCACCCCCCCCAAAAAAGGTTGCTACATTTCTCTTTCCATTTTGCTTTGTGGAAGAATAACAGTTGTGGTTTTCAATATCACATAAAAGTATATTACTTTTCTTATTTCTACAACAGAATTAAGTGCCTGTGGTAAAAATTGCTGTAAATGTAGGGAAAACAAATCAAATGGTGCAATATTGTTAGAAGAAAGTCTTCGCATTTGGGATATATTGTTGCAGTTTAAACACAGACAATTTTGTACTTCATGCATAATTTAATAATCAAGGAAACTTGCCTAGCTATAACGTGTTCTATCATTTCAGCCACAAGTGGGCTGTTTTACTGATCTAAATGTACAGAAATACTCTCACACTCATGCTGTTGGCTGTTAATGTGTCTTAATTTGTAAGCTTTCCTGCTGCATCAAATTCTGCCCATTTGAGTGGATTTAGAGGTATTAACTGAAAGTTGACAGGGCGCATTTACTTTCCTGACGCAATGGCACAAAGTAAAAGATGTTAACCTTGAGAGAAATACTGTGTTGAGAAAGATCAGGGCTCAGCCATGGAGTGGTGGGCAGAGAGAAGTGTTGAGTATCCCCTGATGTGGGAAGCAGCTATCAGCACTGTCTGCTGGGTCAGAAGAGGACACATAAAGGAAATCAGATTAGCTCCAGACTATATGGCCACTGCTCTGCAGTCATCTGTGCAGGCTGATGAGACATGCTAGCTTCTTACTCAACAGCTTTTTGCTATCAGTCTGTCTTGCACACACTTATAAATGCAAAAGACAAACACAAAGCCTGATGTATGCATGTATGTATTTATGTATGTATGTAGAGCACATATGAAATTTAGTGCCCATGGGACGTGTGCACACGGCAAACTGAACAGACCTCTGCACCTGCAAGCTGAAAAGCTAGCTAACACAGAATGCAACAAAGAAGAAAACTGATACTAAAGACAGTTTCTAGTGAGGCAGGAGACTGAGTAGCTTACTTCTATGCCGAGTCTAAAAAAAAAGAGGGTCAGTATCATATGTCAATCATTGGTATCCTGCGTTCTCATTGGTAGTCACTTCATTCGATCGCCTGAGATTGAAAAAAGTTAATCTTGGGTCCCACCCACGTTGCGTCGCCAGCGGTTGTTTCACCCATAGTCGCTTGAAGTCACTGAATGCCCATGACTTTCTATGGTCTCTGGTTGCCACGTCGCTGCGAATCGCTTCCAGTGTGGACATAGCTTCAGATCTTTCGTTCATTCAAGATTCCATTACAGTCCAGAACTTAAATGACTCTATAGCTGGTCCAAAACCTACCCGTGTCCTTTATGAATCACAGCACAAAAGTGACACCATGTGTACAAACTGTAAACTACATTAAATTGACATAAATTACACAAATATTCAGAACAGACAAAACTCTCAGCAGCTATCACATAGCTTTGGACCATCTTTGTGCACACAGTGTAGCTCATCAGAAGCAGATCAGTCAGAGAGAGGTGAATTGAAGAGGTTATTACAACAGGACTCAAACTTGGCCAGGTTTTGTTGCACTCTGTTTCACTGACCTAAAACGTTGTACTCCTGAGAAATCTCTACCATAGCCCTCAGCGCCGGACTTATTGATTGTGTCAGTCCGCTTTTATTCTTATGGAATCTGTGATTGAGAAGAAGCAGGTTTTCTCTGTTCTCTGTTGCCTCTGGTTTTGGACACTCTTCTTACCGCTTTCAATTAGTTATAGAATTTCAGTGGAGTTTCAGCAGAGTTGATACATTAATACCTGGAAGCTGCTCAGCATTACTGCCAATAATGCTGGGCAGCTTCCAGGAATGAGCCACGGCAGTAAATTGCTGCAGCAGCTGAGCGGCTTCACAGGAACAGTTATCGGCTCACTTCATTTAATTTGCTCAAGGATACTTCATTAAATTTCAAAAACCACTCCATGCACTCATTCTCTACACAGGAAATGATTCAGCAAGGACGTCATTAGATGTTAATTTTCTTTGTGAACGCTAGACTTCTGTGTTACTTTTGCATGGGAAAATTTGTTATAATTATTATTTTCTTTATTTACTTTTCATGCTATAATTCTTGCTTCTCATAGTATCATGATCTGACTTGATTCTAAAGAAATTCACTTCATAATCTATTGGCGAGTCGTGTGAAGCTAAATGTCAGCTTGTTTACTTGGTGACATTTTCTGGCCCAGTGGGAAAGCCTCCCTCTGCCCTGTGTTTTTTACTCTCAGTCCAGTGTTATGGAGCTCTTATTGGACTTTAATTTAGCAGATATTTACCACTGAAATTTCGAGTTGTTTTATTTAAGAGGGTTTAATCAATTTAAAATAATTTCTTAAAGTTGCGCTTTTGAGGAGTGTACTGTAAATCTTTTGGGCTATAGTGTTTCTGTGTGACATATAAACGAATGTCTTTTTTCCTGTCTCCCTTCTTCTCTTGTCAGTTTGTAAAATTTGCCAACATAGAGGAGGATACGCCATCGTACCACCGCAGTTATGACTTTTTCGTGTCCCGCTTCAGTGAGATGTGCCATTCAGGCTATGAGGACCCAGACATCCGCACCAAGTACGTGACAAAGAAGCTTGACTGCAAGATAGAATTGTTAAATAACTTCTATTCTTAGACTACATGGGTAGGGTTTTTTTTAGTTTTTATTAGTCTTTTTTTATGTTTTTCTTTTGTACACTTAAAAAAAAAAACTAAAAGAGATCTTAAGTCATTGTTTTTATTGCTGAAAATAGACTGTAACATCTCCTGACAAGTCAAATGTAACTTTAATGACATGAAAAAAACAAAAAACAACGAAACAGAGAAATGCAAACACAAAGCTAGGTAAAAATATAATTTTCTAAGTATGGTTACCTATTTATAGTCTGAGTAATCAGTCAGATGATTTCTGTGTGCGTGTGATTGTTGCTGTAAGGATCCGCATGGCAGGTATCAAGGGTCTGCAGGGTGTGGTGAGAAAGACGGTCAATGATGAGCTGCAGGCCAATATCTGGGACCCTCAGCACATGGACAAGATTGTCCCTTCTCTGCTTTTCAACCTGCAGAGTGGAGAGCGTACCGAGAGGTGAGTGCAAACAAAGAAATGCAGATGTAGATTACATATGTAATAGAATAGATGTGCTGCATTAGATTTTCAGTGCAACATATTATATTAAACATTAAATAGCCTATATTTTGCAGCATAACCCTTTGGTATAACAACTACAGAGGAGGCTTTTCATAGCTCTTTATTGGACATCTGGACTTAACTTTTTAGTGTAAGGTTTTATGTATCAGAACATCATAAAAGTAATCTGGTCCTTACCAGGTCTTAAAATAAAGTAAATACAACCTCAGATGAACAATAACATATGACATATTACAGCGTGCCATTATTTATTTAATAAAAATTAAACCAAAATGCAGAAGCAGTGTGTGAAAAACTGAGTACAGCCTTAGTGCTTTCATAAGAATTAAGAGGGTAAGTAGCCAGCAACCAGCTGCTGCTAATCAGTGCACTCGATTAATTGATCATCAGCAAGTGTGAGCACCTCTATAAAAGCTGAGGTTTTGGTAGTTTGCAGGTCTGGAGCATTCAGATGTTTGCTAAAAAAGGCAAAGAGGGAAAGATGTAAGCAATGATCTTAGAGAAGCAATTGCTGCTACCCATCAATATGGGAAGGGTTATAAGGCCATTTCCAAACAATTTGAAGGCCATAATTCTACAGTTAAAAAGATTATTCACAAGTGGAAAGGGTTACAGACAGTTTCCAATCTTCCCAGGAGTGGACGTCCCAGCATATTATTCACCCCAAGGTCAGACTGTGCAATGCTCAGAGAATCTGCAAAAAATCCCAAGAGCTACATGTCAGACTCTACAGGCCTCAGTTAGCAGGTTAAATGTTGAAGTTCATGACAGCACAAGGGTTACCAGGGGAAAGCCTCTTCTCTCTAAGTTGCTCACAAAGCAGCCTAAACATGCCATTTAATGTGTGGAGAGAAAGTTGTCGAGTTAACACCGTCTAGTGTTGACCTGCCTGCCTTAATGACACAATCCAGATACGCTGTAGCCAACTGGTGGTGTTTGTCTCACATTAGGCCATATTTGTCCTGGCTGTCTAGCCAGCCATCACCCATGTCATTCATCATCACTGTCATCACCGACAGCTCTGTTTCCCCTTTTGGACATCTGGTAACCCACCCAGAGCATCCAAAAACAAGGAAACCAGGACATGTAGTGAAGATTGCAAAGAGAAAAGCAGCAAATGTGAAAGGGGAAAGCACGAAAAGGAAATATTGCAATGGATGAAGAATAAAAGCTCACAAACACAGAGGTAGAGGATGCCAGAATGTGAGAGAGTTTCAGCAGTCAGGAGCATCCCTCTCTTGGCTGTATTCCACATACTGAAATTTCCTTTGACGTCAGTGCCGAGATCTGAACGTTAGGAAAGTAAAGGGGGAGGGCAGCAAAAAGAACATTGGGAGATCGAGTGAAGGATAGATAATGGAAATTGGAGTGATAGAAATGGGAGAGTTATTCAAAGAGAGAGACAGGGACAGACAGATTTAATGCAACAGGGAGTCACATTTCATTCTCAGCTTCTCTCTGCTCTGTGTGTTATCCCCCTGCTGTGCATCCTCATTTCCTCTCACACTGAGTCTAGCTTTTCATTACCAATGCAATCAGTACAGAGCCTAATTACCTTACAGATGGTGCATTTTCAAATCATGTAAAGATCAGCTTTAGTCAACCTTCTGACAGCTGGGACTTACTTCTGAAAGTTTATTAATGGAGATGACAGAAACTTCTCTCTGGACTTTGTGTTTAAACTTCAAGAACACGTAGCAGGATTGTTTTCAGTGTATGTAGTTGCCTACAACAGCTTGCTTTTCTTCTGAGGTGATCTTCACCCTCCATAGACTCACAAACGGCACATCTGAGATCAGGTAGCTGTAGCCAAATAGGCTTTTTCTTTTCTGATGCTGGTGATGCTATTTTGTCCTCACAGCAGATGCTTCCTCAAGAGAGAGATTTTGCAGTATGAAACAACCTCAGGATGAAGACATTACCTATCAGGATGGTTTTTAACTACTGAACAAATAAAGAAAACTTTAAACAGCATGATATTAGTTTTTTTTCTCCTGCGGCTCAGAGACAATATCACAGAAAAAACTTGTCTTAACTGTGTCCTGACTTCACTTTGTCTACTCTTGCTGGTTTAGTGTATTTTACTTTATTTTATTTTATTTTTTTATGTTGCCTATTTCAGTTTTGAATAGACAAGAGGGGGCAGGAACTCACATTTGCTCCACAGTAACAGCAGCCAAGATGAAAGAGTTAGGCTGTTAATAAATAATGTCATCATTGGTGGACTACCTGAGGCTAGTCATGACCAAGATGGCGCTATGGCGGATGTTTTTAACTATGCATGAGAACGAAAAAGGGGTTGACACGGTGTGAGCGACCACACACTTCACATAAAATGTTTGTGTGTACAAATTTGGACACAGACACGCAATACGTAAATGTGTACACGTACAATAGTTAGCTCTGTCGCCTAATTTTCACTGCAGACAAACTGCAGAGGGTAAAGTCACCTCAGGAGCATAGGCTGCAGAGATTCAGCTGTCCAGACTCTTTTTGTGTAAGAAATAGAGCATTTGTTGAAATGTTATTACATGAAGTTAATTTCATTGCCTTTCCTGTTCTCTGTTTTCTCTCTCGCTGTCTGCACCCTCCCAATTTGCCTTCCCCTGCCTCCCTCCCTCGTCTCCTCCCTGCTTTTTTCCTTTCCTCTCCTCTCCTTTTCTGCTTCCTCACCCGCATTGCTCCCTGCCAGCCGCTCTCCCTCTCCGCTGCAGGCATCGGAGAAGGAGAAGGAAAGCCCGGTGGAGCTGACGGAGCGCTGCTTCAGGGAGCTTCTTGGACGAGCCGCCTATGGCAACATCAAGAATGCCGTCACACCTGTGCTGATGTGAGACAACCAAACTGTCTTATTCATAAGAAATATCCTCTGTTTGTGATGAATTCTTGCATGCAGTTGTTGTTTTTGACATATTGGCTAAACCTGAAGGGCTGCTTGTCAGGGTTGGTGCATTTTTATCTTTACACTAATGGGCCCACGGGGCCGCGACAAGGTCAGTGCAAGGTTATGGAGTTGTTCTTGACTCAGTGTGACTCCATGATTTCCAGATGGGACATTTAAATTGTATATTACTGCATTTATTTTTGCTAGGTGTAATCTTATTGAAGTTATGTTTTTTTGTTCAACCAATACATTGCTGATTCTCTGCTTTCTCATAGTGTTATCATCCTTTTGATGTCTTGTTTTTTTTATTTAGCTTTGGTTGAATCTAGTTTCTTTGTAAGTTTAGTATTTTTTTGTATGTCTTTCTCCTTATTTGAATTGATCAGGCTTGGCTGTTCCTCCTGGAATTAAGTATTTTATCTGTCTCAGCCTTTTCCTGTCCCCACATGTGCCTGTATCTCTCTTAGTTGGTTTGCTGTTTAATTTATGCATCTGTCTTTTGTGCCTCTTGGTTTCCCTGAATCTCATCAATAATCAAGTTTATGATTATTGCAGCTTTTTCTGTTAAGGTTTAGGGTTTTTGGTGGAAGTTATGGCTGACATTTCTGTTGTCGGGTATGTAAGTTAATAGATGGGATATAACCAGCCAGTACGAATATTCCAGGTACTTGCAGGTACAGCTAAACGTAGCCGGCAAAAATAATGTTCATAGGGGTTTTGAAAATGGCCAATTTCAGGTACTTGAACTCTGTAATGCCTCAATGCCTTATTGCTTTATTTCTGTTCTCACTTCCTACTGACATTTTCCTTGCGCAGTTATAGTTTACATTTATATTTTGTGACACTTTTCAGCCATCCATTTTCAGTTTTCTGTTGGTTTTCTTCTCTGTAGTCATGCACTCAGTGAGACCTACGTTTGTCAATCCATCACTGTCCCCATTTCTGTCTGTTTCATGCTTTAGTAATTTATGTCCCCCTATCCCCGACCTTCTGTCTTTACATACATAGGAAGTGTGTCACTCTCCAGTTGAACCAGCTGGTCAGTAGAAATGACCTTGATTATTTTTGTGGAATTTTGTAGTCCTGATTGCTATCATTGATTGATGTTTTTGGGTATTTTATTGCACTTTTTGCACCTTCTATCAATATCAGATTAAAGGGTGTACTTGAAAATGTTTTTAAATATGTAGTTACTGACTATGGACTGTGAACATTATATCATAGTAAGTATTTATCTGTGCATTAGTAACTCCTTTTGCTCCTACAGTTTTCCATTCATTCCTAAATGTGACAAAAGTAGACATGATGTATGATGTCTGGACTAAATGCACTCTTTATGCCTCCATCGTTCCTGCCACTGTTATTACATCCTGTGTATCCTCTCTATTTCTCTCCCTCTGTTCATAACCCCACAGGCACTTAGATAACCACTCTCTATGGGAGGGAAAGACCTTTGCAGTGCGTTGCTTCAAGATCATCATGTACTCCATTCAGGTGAGTGATATAGTGCCATGATATCCTTCCCAGCCTTACCCTCACCTCTTTTCTCTGTCTGTCGCTCTGCTGACTTCATTACTAGGTTGAAATTGAATCTGGAAACATTTTGTATAAATTTTTTACCACCATGTTTTTTATGTTTGCAAGTGGTTATTGCATGTTTTAGTGGTGCAAAGAAAAATCATGCTTCAAATATTTATGGAGTTCTCACTGATTTCAATTTGGGCATCAGCCTGTTTGCTCACAGCTGTGGTTCATTTTGGACCTGAATGAAAAATCAAGTCAGTAAAGCACTTTATTGCCAACATCCAGTTTTTAGTTTGCCTTCTAATTAAGTGTGTTACTTTAATGTACCAGTTTTCTATTACTATTGTCTTCGAGGCAGTCTGGTTTCAATCAGTAATTTCCTCTGTTTTTTTTTTTTTTTTTCTTTCTTTTCC
>VUQS01039094.1:5075-20256 GCA_015108495.1 Heterochromis multidens | reverse complement strand
GGGTTTAAATACCTGGGACTCCCCACCATTTGGTTTTAGAACTGAAGAAGCCTCTTGGATGAGAGGTGAAACATCTTCAAGCAACTTAAAGAAGTCCAGTCGCCTTCTTTCAAACACTTTAGACTACCATGACCTGGATGACTGAGAACCTACACAGACATACTGTTTACGTTCACCACTGCCATTTTGGATTGCTAACTCAGGGTATGCTTGTCTGCTCCGACTTTCCGAGTGGGAGATCCGAGTTGAGAGGGGCATTCCACAAAAAATTTCTGACTGGGAACTCAGAATTTCCGACTTCCAACTTATTCTGGAACGCGGCATTAAACCTGCATACATGACCAGCAGGGGGCGACCCTTCTGGTTGCAAAAATAAATCTGATTGGACAGAAGTCTATGAGAAAATTCAAGATTCAAGATTCACTTTATTGTCATTATAATGCAGGCAGCAAAACAACGAAATTACTTTGGCACCCCATGATGTGCAAAAAATAAAATATAAGAAGAAATAGTTCAAAATGCTGAACATTTAAATATAAACATGATAATTTAAAGGATTTAAATATACACATGAAGGTTTAAATATGCACAAAAAGATTTAAATATACACAATGAATAAGAAAAAAGAAGAGAGGAAAGAAAAAATATGTGTAAAGGTGATAAAAAGTGCAAAGATAAGAACACTATAAAGTTTGCAATGACAAGGTGTTTAGCAATGAGTTCACAGATTGTATGCAGGTTCACAGTATAACAGTGAGTGTACTGCTCACCTGATCTTTGAGGTCAGTAAATACTATCCTGATGAGTTTATGGTCTCAGTCGCTGGTATCTTGTTTTATTGAATAAAACATTTAGTTTATAAATTATGGCATATTAGAGTCAGAAAGGACAGGAAAGTAAGGTATGACTTAGGGTGGGGCTTCTATATTACTGATTAGGTCTCCTTTTCTATTGGAAAAGTCCTAAATCACCAACCCTAGAGACTCTTCTCTATAAAACGATGAGTGGATTCTATTGGTTGCCTTGAATTCTTTCTCTGGCATCTGTCTGCTATTATTTTTATTTGTATCTGCAGCCACGTGAAGGTTAGAAAGCTGAACTGTAGGCAAAGTACCTTGCCCTGAATATAAAAATACTTATAGTGAATGATTCTACAGCTTAACATCTGAGCTTCCTTAACTGAAATCTGGCCTCATTAAAAATTTAAACAATAGGTTCTATATGAGCATTAAGAGTCCCTCGATCTCGGTTTCTCAGTCAGAACCACCTCTTGTCACATGTGGTTTCAAATCACCAGGATGGCAGCAGCTAAAGTGCTCAGCCTGACGTTTCTAAAAGGGAACTTCATTAAACAATGGGTGATTTCACAGTGGCTACATCCAACTTTTATATGCAGTTCCTCTTTGTGATCCAAACTTTAAAAGTTCAGACCATATTTTATCTCACGCAATTCGTGTGAGCATAAAAGAACAGAGAAGTGGCTGACCTCAGGCTTCCGGCTGAGTCTCCGTAACATCAAGCAGGAAATGATGGAGCCTGAACCCAGAATACTGCAAATGCAAACACACATAATCCTCAAATTAAACTTCATACTGCATATTTACTGAATTTATAACCTCAGAAAAAAACACGCCTCAGTGTAAGAGCTCTGCATTCTTTAAAGATGACGTGAAAGAGGAGGAAAAAAAGAGCTCTAATCAAAAGATTTCATACCAGATTGGAACTGTTCCTGCTTCTATTGTCTGAGCGCTGTGACCTTTGACCCTTCAAGTCTTTCCCACTGGTCCCACACAGGATAAATGAACCAGAAATTAAAGCCTAATGTGCTCTGATGCAGTCTATTACAAATGAGTCCTGCAGAATGCCTCATTTCAGTACATCAGGGACATCAAACAATCCGGCCCAGCTGATGACTCTGGAGTTTTCTTCAACACTTGGATAATTGTGTGCATTTTTAGAACAATAACAGCCCATTGTAATCTATATTGCATCCCAATTTATGTTTTCTGTGTTTTGTGATGGTGCAGAGTAATTCTAGTCATAATAAATGTAGTGGATAAGAAGCAAAAATCTACAGAAATTAAATCAAAAGGTCAATTTTATGTAGTATTATCATTAAAACGTAATCAAAGTGTCCATCATTACTACTGATGAAAACAGCATTAATGATAGTTATTGTTGCTGAACTTTCAAAGGTGGATAAAGTAATATGAAATGGCATTTCATGACTGAAGTAAAATTACCTCTAAATAATTATTATTATTGTATTATTTAATATTGTTATTTTAACTTGTTAATTACTTTTCTTACTGTCCTGGAGCAACTGTGACCACATGATTTCCTCTGGGATTAATAAAGTATTCTGATTCTGATTCTAATTCTGATTTAAAATACATTTAGTTCAGTTTTAGAAACCTAAAGTCATTTCAGAATCATCTGTTCACGTCATCTCCAAGATCCCATCAGTGTGACTGATTACAACATGACAAATGATTGATCATTGACCAGTGTTTTGTATGTATAAAGCTTTATACAGATACGTTTGATTTAAACAGTGATTAACAGAGGTTAATTTTGCAGTCTGTTTGCAGTCTGTTGCCCCGGTGACTGAGTCAGAGTTGAAGTTAACTCTTCTTTCCCTCATCTCAGTTTCCCTCATCTCAGGGTTAACAAACTCAGAGTTAACAAACTCAGAGTTGTTAGGTAAACCTGCTTCCTGGAATAGGGCTTGCAATCAGAAGTACAACTCAGGCTGACTTTGCAGTCAGTGAGTCAGTCATGAACTTCTCTGTATACCAAAGCATTCTGGAGTCAGATGTGAGGCCATCTGTCTGACAGCTAAAGCTTGGACAGAAGGGTAATAAAACAGGACAATGATCCCAAGCACACCAGTAAATCTACAACAGAATGGCAGGAGAACAAAAAGAATCAAGGTGTTGCTATGGCCCAGTCAAAGTTCAGACCTCAACCTGACTGAAATGCTGTGGTGAGACCTTAAGAGAGCTGTGCATAAATGAATGCCTACAAACCTCAATGAACCAAAGCAATGTTGTAAAGAAGAGTGAGCCAAAATTCCTCCACAGCAATGTGAGAGACTGATAAAGTCATACAGAGAATGATTCCTTCAAGTTATTTCTGTTAAAGGTGGTTCTACAAGCCATTGAATCATGGGGTGTAGTTAATTTTCAGAGGATTGCATAGTCTTGTAAAAACTATGTTTCACATTACTATATGTAATAGTATGACATATTAATCACATCAGATACTATATAATAACCATTGCCGTTTTAGATCAAATTTCCATGTTTTACATTTTTAATTTGATGTGGTATTAGAAGTATTTCTATTGTGAAAAACAACAACAACACAGCAGTGCAATAAACTAAACTAGTCTTGAGTCTCTCATGAGAGTCTCTTATGCTGGATATTTGAGAAATCCAGCAGATTTTACCAGAACATTCTCAAAGCCCTTGGCTGCTGCACAGCTGTGTTTTAGAGAAACAGATTAGGAAAACATGGCAGGATTTTGACTGATATGAGTTAGTGATCTGCTCTATGCTGTAACTCTGTTTGAGCTGCAGTTTAAGCATAACCGTATATGAAAACTCTATGTATTCTTTCCTGCTCACGTCCCTGTATGCTGGACCCACATCTGTCTTTGCTGTGTGTCTGTGAGTCACACGTATGTGTTTGCCCTTCAGGTTCGCTTGCAACAGCCTGCAGAGATCCAGGTATTCCCATGAATGGCAGTCGCAACGGAGAAGGGCGGGAGCCCGGTGACTCTGTGACCTTCTCCTGTGATCCGGGATATGAATTGCAGGGAGAGAGCAGAATCACCTGCATCCAAGTGGAAAATAGATACTACTGGCAACCCAACCCTCCAAGCTGCATTGGTGAGAGAGAGAGAAAGACTTATAGAGAGAAGGGAGGATGTGCAGAGGAGATAGATGCAAGAATTGAAGGAGAGAAGTAATAGAGGGAAGTGTAGGGGATCAGAGGGAAGAAGAGATGGGGAGAGGAAGAGGTAGAGCAAAGAGTTTGTCTATTAACTGATTAAGACTGACTGTCTTAAAAGTGTGTGTAGAATAAACAACACTCTTCAGATATGTTTGAGCTGTTGCCAGCTCTTATGTGGACAAATCCACTTCTGTTGTTGGTTAAAAGACTGAGTGCTCTATGGTCTCCCAAAACAGTGTCTTATTGGAGCTTAACGGCTAATTACCTAACAATGCAATTAGAAATAATTACACTAAGTAGGTCCAAAGAAACCTAAATGTTTTTGAGTTGCTGCCAACTGGTCTAACAGAGTCTTTTTCTGGTCACGAAAGACCTAGGCATTTGCAAGTCTTGGAGCGTAATTACAAGATCACACAACTTGGCATAATCCACTGACACCAGAAGCATCTCTGTGTGACTGAAAAGTTGATGTAAATGTCAGCTGTTCATGTGCTAATAAAGTGTCACCACGCCAAAATAAAAACAGCACAGTCATCGCTGTGTTACAAGCACTACTTCATCGCGATGTGACAGTTGTTAGTTTATTCATCAAAATCAACAATTGACACAGGCACAAAGAATATGGTGAGTGGGGGAATGTCTGAGGCAGTAAAAATTACATTGCAATACACATAGACATATCCATGCTACTGAATCTGTTGATTTTTAAATTGATTTGTTACATTGATATTTGATACGTTCACATAGTCCCAGTGAGATCAAGGAGCAATAAAGGCAGATTAAATAATTAACATAATTACAATTGGAATAAAGTCTTTAATGTAAGTAATCCAGTGTTTCTTGAGTCATTTATACTTGAAAAATGCATGCTTTATAGTTGTTGCATTGCATTGTGTTGTAAAAACATATGTTGTGCTCCATTGTAGTGCAATGCACTGACTCATTGAAATGAATAAACTCAATTGTCAGGCATTTCATGGCATTATAATACAGAGGAAAAAAAATAGTAGCCTTTCTAATGCCCTAATCTTTGTTACTGCAGCACCTGCTGATGGAGATTTAGAAAGGTTATAGAAATAGCCAGTTAAATTTAATGACCCATAAGCGTACATGCCTTACATGTATCAAGCTGAATTTAGCTGAAGACATTTGCAGTACATTTAAAGACTGCTTATGTGATCACTGCTTTTTTTTTTTTCCTCATCCATCTCTTCCTCCTTTTTATCTCTCAAGCTCCTTGTGGTGGGAATGTGACAGGGTCTTCTGGATTCATCCTTTCTCCCAACTACCCCCATCCCTACCCACACAGCAAAGACTGTGACTGGCTTATCGCAGTTCACTCTGACTATGTCATCTCCCTGGCTTTCATCAGGTAATATGACAACACCATAACTTAAACCACATGGGTTGATACATTATTCACATTATTCATGTGTGGATTTTTCAGTTATTTTAAGTATTTAGTCAAAAGGAATGTGGGGACTTAACATTTTTGCAGGATATGAAAAACCTAACAGATAAAAAACAGTGTTGTCCCTCAAGTACATGGTCCAATAGCTTACAAGTTGAATCTTTCCCTAAACCTGTGGTATGTTTGTAACCTGCCTGAAACAGAATGGACTCAGTTCTCAGTGGATGCACAGTGGCTCGGGCTGTGCAATGGAATTGCTTGTTTTCTGCAGTGGAACCAGCTATAACATCATAGCATTAAACACAGTTGGCCATGTGTGTTAAGCAGAGGACCTAAGTTTGAGCCAAGGTGTGTTGGGAGATAGGGAGAAAGCAGCGGTGCCTTTACAGACACTTAGAAGTCTAGTATTTCAGCCGCTTTGCTGAAATATGGTTGAGCATGGTTTGTGGGTGAATACTATATTGCAGAATTGTGATATGAGTGCATCTCATTAAATATGCTGAAAGATATTCAGACTGTGCGCTTTGCATTATTAATTGCAATCTAAGCATGTAGCAGCAATATCAGCAGAGCAAACCCACAGATGCGCCTGAGGGCAGTTTTCTTGGGCAGTCTTCTTTTGACTGTCGAGCACTTCATGGCTTCTTTGTGCGAAAGGCTGGAGAGGGAACAAAGGTACATTGCTCTTTCTGTACTTCCACACACTTTGCGTTTTCGAGGTGAAGGAGGAGAAGTCGCCATGTTTCTTCTTCAGCTTTGTCCTTCAAAACAAACATCTAATAGAGTTAGCACAATGCTGCTCTCTCTCTCGGGAATTGCCAAATGAAAGGATGGAGTTATGATTTTAAATTGGAGTTGCCTTGATCCAACTCAAATGCAATTATCTCCAAGCTATTTACATTTTTGTCATAAACCGCGCTCATTATTTTGAAAACAAATGCTCTCCTCTCTCTCTCTCTCTCACTGCAGCGTGTGATTTGATATACAGCGCTACAATATGAAACGATCTTTTCACACTGCATTGCCGTCGCCGTCTGGGAAGATTTTGTGCCACCGCAGTGTCACAACAATTTAATCTCTTCTCACCTCTTGGGGGAGATATCTTTTTTTATCTCTTTGTCTGGAGATGCAAAACAAATCGCTTGGCATGACTCACTTCTAGCATTGCAGTGCACACTCTCATTTTGAGACCCAATTGCATTCTAAATCTCTCAATCTGTACAATCTGGTGGTTAAGACTTGGCAAAATAATAACTGTTTTATCTTTCGTTTGTTTCTTTCTTTCGCTTGTCACAGCTTCAGTATTGAGCCAAATTATGATTTCTTGTACATCTACGATGGGCCAGACAGCGGCACCCATCTGATTGGCAGCTTCCAAGACAGTAAACTTCCTGAGAAGATTGAGAGCACTTCCAACTTCATGTACCTGGCATTTCGTAGCGACGGCTCTGTGAGCTACACTGGCTTTCACTTGGAATACAAAGGTACTCTAAAGGCTTGTGCATGCGCTTCTTTAAGCATTTTCACTGAATATGTTTATGTATTTCAGCAGGGGATTTACTTTGATACATATCTTGTCTTTTGAATACAATACTGTACACAGCTCCTTTTTCTAATCTTGAGTCCAGCTTTGAGATTAGCCTAAGATCCAGACTCCTCTATTGCCACAAATTTACAATCTTAATTCATGTTTTTAATACCATAGTGCTGTTAATTCAAACAGAAACTTGCAATCTGTGTAACAGTTAATGTAGTTAATAAATCTCTCTTATTTTAGGCAGTTGTCACTGTTGTAAAAGCTGTGTTTTTTGATTGGCAGCTAAACTGCGGGAGGCGTGTTTTGATCCCGGGAATGTGATGAATGGCACTAGAATGGGTACTGACTACAAGCTGGGCTCTATGGTGACATTTCATTGTGAGGCTGGCTACCTGCTGCAGGGCTACTCGACACTGACATGTGTCATGGGCAACAGCAAGAGACCCGAGTGGGACAGAGCTAAGCCCAGTTGTCAAGGTAAGAAGCAACACCTCAGCAATAAAAGAAGGCCTGAGAAGCAGAAAACTGCACTCCAGCTGTTTGGTCAATATTTGATACAATGTGATGCCAGGAGAGAGCTGTGTTTAAAAAGAGTTGAAATGTGGTGCACACTGATGTCTGTTTGATCTACGTGTAGAACATGGCACATTCTCGTCACTCATTAATATTTAAATACAAAGAAATGATGGGTGCAACAGTAGTTCAACACTCATGAAGTAGCTATAAGAACATGGTAAACCCTTTACCACTACTGCTTCTTATTTAAGGTAAATCTACAGTGTGATAAGAAGTGCAAAAAGATGCAAGGAGTGAGATAACCCAGGTCTCCTCTCCTCAGTAATCGTTTTAATATTTGTCATAGTATTAAATCTGCCAAGGTTAAATTAGAATTCAGCTCTCATTTACAGCAGTAGGGAACAGGAGCACCCAGTCTCACACCAGGGAGCTATTCATTGCTTTTACAGTTAGCACCTGTGTAACTACTTCACTAAACAGCCCTGGGGTTATGTGTTTTACTAAAGGGTCTATCAACAGCTCTCCGTTAAGTCTTTTCACTTTGAAAATGCATCTGAACTGATGACTTAACCATCTTAAGGCTAAATGTAATGGCTTCAGCTGCCCCAACATATGGCCAGCTACTGTTCCTTTATATTATTTAGCAATTACTTTAAGTTGGCTGTACATTCTGTTTACTTTAAACAAGTCTATAATGACCCATTATGTTTTTGTTCTTAAATTGTAGTACGGACAGCAGAAATTTTAATCAAGGTCTGTCATGTCAGCTACACATATTTAGTATACAGTCAAACTGTGCAATTCTTACCCAAACTTAAAGACATCTTGTGGACTTGTTGACTAGTGACATTATACTTTATATTTGAGGTTCTATTTTGGTTTTAGCATGTATTTGCAAAAGTATGCAGATGCATGTACTGTATGTGACTTGATTCACATTGTTTCTGCCAGTTTCACATCCTAAGCAGCATGTGCTTAAATATTGTATGGTCTTATCTGTATGTACAAAAGGTAAAAAAGTATGTACATATTTTTAATATTTTGTGTTACTTTTGAATGCTGATATTGGCAAAGGACTAAAAAAGGTAGTATTGGTTGACCCTAAGTTGAGTTTGTTGTGTTTTCAGTGATTCCCTCACCTGTTCATATTTTTACCCAGTACTTTCAGTACAGTAAATTTGTTTTATTGTGCTATGATTTGTTCCATTTTCTCGCCTGTATGTGTAAGCAAAGTGGAATAAAGGAACGGGTCAATATGATTCAAATGCAATCAGTAAAAAATCTAATATTGGAAGCCCTTTCCTTCCAGCTGATATACTATTTGTATTGATGGAGTGTTGTAACAATTTAAAAGGCTGCATTTAGCAGTAAATTGTATCAAGATTTTTGCTGTGTGCGTGCTTTGAAGACAATCCAAGCGTTCTTAAAAATCATTTTTCATGCACTGACATCTTAAATCACCATTCATGTAATCATATGAGGTAATAACTCACCTTTTTTCTTGAGTAGTTCAGGGTTTTTTTTCTTAACTATCAGCCCTTTACAAAACATAAAATGAGTGGTTTTGCGGTGTGCCCTCTTCTCTGTGCAGCACTGCACTCAGCTGTCAGACAAAAACCGTTAAAGCATATCTTGAGAATCCCTTGCTTTCCTTGGTGCCGCTCTCTCCTACTCTAGATTGACAGCGCAGTTTGCTTTCCTTCTCACTAGTGGCACTCTCAAATTCCTCCCCCATCACAGCACCATGTCTCCATTCTGTCTGACAAATCAGCTTGAATTAGAGTCCCGCGTGCCGTCGTCACATGTGTTTGATTACATGCCTCTTGCTACTTCAACAACCAAATGCGGATAAATCGCTGATCCATTCTTCTACATTAACACTTCTGCTCACTTCTCATGTGCTGCTCGATGGAACAGCAGTGACATGTGCACAGTGTGGGCCACAGGGGGTTCAGAGCAGCTGGTGACAGCTTCCCTAATACAAATGACTGTGTGTTTGTTTACAGTCGAGGCTCCCCCACCTGATGGCTCGGTCCGTGAGGTCTGAGGTAAATGCATCAGAGCGACTCTTAGCTAATTAGCCACATTATCAACAGCTTAAGATCAGACTATGAGATGCAATGCAGCTGCAAGACAGGCCACAACTTATATTAACACGCCTAGTCATTAATTGAATATCTGCTGACATTAGCAGTAAAGTTTTGAGAGATAGAAGCATCCGAGTACGTGTGGTTTTGTGGGGTTTTTTTTTTTTTTCCTTTGAACCCAACAGTAATGACAATTAAATGTAAGCGACCTTACTGTAGCTTTAGCCACACACTGGATTAGCACATATTAAAATTAATGGATATTCTTTGTAAAGGTTAGTGATAGGAAAATGTAATCAATTAGGATTATAAATCATAATGAAGCACCTTCAAAAATTGCTGGATGTCTGATGAAAAACCAAGTTTAGCTGAGTCATTGAATCTGAATCTTTTAAAACATGGTGCTGAACATTATGGGCTGATTAAAGTCACAGGCATGTGGGAATTTTGTGCTTTTGTGTTCCAGTGATTGATGGTGTTTTTCTGTATTTTAAAGGCAAAAAGTACTGCAAGTTTTCCTTGCAGGTTGTCTCCCCGTTGGCTTTTTCTGAGCACATCTCGGGGCTTTTCTTTTCCGTGTTTACGGTTCACTTTTCTTTTTGAAGATGTCCCCAAAATGTCTCTCAAATGTCAAATTATTTTTTATATGCTGGACAAATTTATATTTGTCTGCAGCTGAAAGTTCAAAAGTGACTTTTACATTTTGTTTGTTTGTGATTTGAACTGCTAACCCTGCGCTGGATGTTCTGATTGTATTTTAATGCCTTATTTCCCCAGGTATTATTAGCTGGTTGCTTCACATTTGTTAACTGAGCTTCTCTGTTATGCTTGCCTTGCTGTCTCCACAGCTCCCTGCGGAGGTCACTTCACAGGTTCAGAGGGAACTGTGCTGTCCCCAAACTACCCGCATAATTACACCAGAGGCCAGACCTGTGTCTATGACATCTTTGTCCCTGGAGACTTTGGTATGCATTTTAAGCATTATTTTCATGGAACTGCAAAAAACTTGTCACAATGCGGCTTATAGCCCATGTGTGGTTGCATCCAGAAATATTTTTCTTCCAAGAAGAGGAGGCAAATAGAGATAATTGTTTGTTTTTTCTGTGAATTTTCACTCAATGGTGAGAATTGAGGATAGCCTGCGAAGAAACTGAGGCTTTCTGTTAAATGTGGTCACCAAACACAATGCTCACATTTGAATTATTCCTTTTCCTCTTGAGCTTAATTTGTGTTTCATGCATTTTACATTTAGATTGGTATGTTTGATGCTTACAGCCACTGACACTCAAGTTGAATGCATGTCTGCTGCTGGGTAGTATTCAGTCTATGTAGACTTGCTCATATCTAAAAATGGATCATGTCAATGGTTGAAAAATAACTAGTGAAGGGAATTGCAAGTATGTCTGATTAAATCAATACCTACAGTTGCTGATTCCATACCAGCACACTGTTCAGCAGGTGCTGCACCTCTTCCAGCTGTTGTCCACTCTTGTGTATGAGTTGAAATGTAGCATAAAGAATAGCAGGATTTTGGTTCCAGTAAGAGGTGTAAAAGCAGAACAGGATCAGGGCAAATAAAAATTGATTGTGTTGACATGAAAAATGCTCTGTAGTGTAGGTAATGGAGAGGAAGGTCATGCAGCGAGGGGCGGTGGAGAATAGGAGCAAGCAAATTCTCCAGTGCTCAGTTTATTCACGTACTTCTGTGTATACATAATTCAGCAAAGATCTCTAGAAGACCTTGATGCATTTCTACTCAATATTTCATGTTAGTCATAATGAGGAGCCGAAATGTAGGCAGATGTTTTTATTCTGTAAAGCCCCATGCTTATGAAACACAGATTAATCCCCTGTGCGATCATCCGGTCCGACAGTTTACATCCTTTGTTGCCATCTCCCACTGCTCATGGAGTCCACAAGACTTTTGTAAATAAATACTGCATTAAAATGCAGCCTTTGCTTAAACTGGAAGCAAATGCTTAATGGAGCGTAGAAGTCGCCAAGCAACATTCCCACCTGGGCTTACACATTTGTTCCAGGGAGTGACTACTGTGGTGAGGCTGCAGGAAATGGGATTCGCAGGTTGGGCAGAGTAAGCTGAAAATGTTTCACTAGCTATAATACACCAGTGAAAGCATGTTGCTCTTGTTTTGCTAGTACCATGAAAATTGTGAATCTAAAGCCAGAACATCAAATGGCACCCCCTTGCCACCAGCATCAGAAGTATATATAACTGTTAATCTCTTAAATTATGATGTTTTTTTTTTTCATTGTGACATAATAATATTAATTAATTTAGAAATAAGGACAGGAGTGTTTCCCATTGGCTGACTGCTCGAGCAACGCTTTTTACATGCTTTAAAACAAGTGCACGCACACAGACACACACACGCACACATTGAAACAGAGCTGGGAAATAACATGAAATCGAGCTGAGACATTTATACTTTACTTTATTGAGCTGATATGAAACCAGTGCACATAAATTAGGTAAAACACATAAATAAATAACAAATGCACATTTTTTTTTTCCCTCTGGGTTTAATGTTACTGAACAAAGCGTCCAGCATTTTAGTGTTTTTGCCCTCCAGAAAAAACAATAAGAAGAGAAATTCTGTTTTCTCTCTGTAGTAGCTTGGCAGCTGAGTCTAGCCTATGGGCAGTGTGATAACAGAAATCACATTTCAGTGTCTAGTATACAGGTAATTGAAAGTTGTAAGCGCCTAGGGTAGAGTGTCAAACGTGTGTCTTAGTGTGTCCCTTACATGACCGATAGCATACCTTAAGCCTTTCAGACAACCTGGTTGCACCTGCAGGAAAAGGTCAGTGGAAAATCATCTCCTGATACCGACCCAGTGACCAGAGGGATTTATACCTGGATTGGAGGATTGGAATATTATGTGCATATATGTCTTTTGCTGTCACAGTGTAGCCACAAGGGTTTACACAGACCTAAATATAGACATCTGTATCATACAATGTATCTGAATATTTGAAATACTATATGTAAGCACACTATGGTAGTGTGACTGCTCAGAAACCCGAACAGGTTCAGAGTTGAAAGCAGTACACTTAAGATGAATTAAACCATGTTTTTTTCATGATTATTACTAGTAGGGATGGGAATTGATAAGAATTTAGTAATTCTGGTTCCATTATCAATATCACTTATAGATTCGATTCCTTATCGATTCTCATTGGGTTCTCATTGGCTCAGCTTCGAGAGTCACCACCATCGCTAAGCAGCATATCAAAGACGTTACATTTGTGCAAATTAATTGCATGCTGTGTGGTCAAATCAGTGTTGGGGTCATTACTCAAAAAAAGTACACATTACTCGTTACTTTTCTTAAAAGTAATGCAGTACATTACTTAATTACTCACCAGAGAAAGTAATTAAGTAGTTACATTACTTTCGTGTTTCTCCATAAAATAACCTGAAATGCATTGTCTCATAATTACCATTTAACAATATAAACTTTAGGCTACAGTCCCACACACCAACTCAAATCCCTATTCTAATGAGGACACATATATGATCTTTCTCTTAGTTTTTACATATGAACACAAAACCGACAACACAAAGCAAAGTTGAAAACCACCTCAAAGAGATCGCCACACTGATTCTGCTGTAGAAACATGAACAGGTAGAAACAGAGGCTGCAAGCCTGACTGATCATCACTGCTTTTATTACCTGTTGAAATTCAGGGCCTGGCTGTGAGGCTGGTGTCGGTATTCACTCAGCTTTATCATCACTTTGGGTTCTTGGCTAGCTTTGTGATAGCATGCTGTCTGTGCAGATGGTTTCAAAGAGCTGAAGTTCTGTTAGTAGTGTAATGTAGTTGTTTCTATTCTGGATGCAGTTTGCACTTTACCATTGCGCTCTTGTCCTTTTGTGCAATAAAAATAAAAGTAATGTCCATATCCCCACTGTAGACCGCTCCACTATTTTCCTCCTCCAGCACATGAACTGAAATCAGCTGATTGCAGCGAAAGTGCAAGTGGAACCGATAAGCGGAATCGTTAGGCAAGCAGACAAACAATTCCAAGGAATTGAACTACTGGGAACCGATTCTCTACAAGAACCAGTTCCGATCCCTAATTATTAGAATATTTGATGAAGCAAGTGCCAGGACAGTGTATAGGTAATGTTAGCCAGGGTGGCAATGAGCCATGAGCTGTTGGTTTTCAGAATGAAAGCACTGTTAAAAAAAAGTGATGTGATACTCACATGTTTCATTTTATTGTTAGCCTATATTGTATATTGAGTGAAAATGCAACAGTAAACTGAATATTTGATCATATTTGATCTGAGTATACAGCAAACAGGGCTGGAAAATGCTCTTCATATTTGAGACAATAATAAAGGGTTTCACTGTACATTGTTGGTAGAAAAGAAAAGAAAAATCATTCTTTTAGTTTAGCTTTGCCGTTAGTTTCCCTAAAAGCACAGTTTTAAGTTATGTGATTCTGTGATTCTACCACAGGTGGTTGGTGCAAAAGATTTCGACAGCTTGTTTATACAGATATATAGATATTTTCTTTTGTGTCATCATAGTAGAATTTGTATAGATTAACTGTACTCTTCCCAAGCTGTTGTGTTTTTGTCTCACTGACTGAACAGATCCTGCGGATCGGTGCATACCTTTCTGTATGTGTCCCTACTTTTGTTTGGGCTGCATTTTGGTTTGTCATATTTTACATCTGATATGATATAATGTATGCACATAAAAATGTATCCATAATAACTATGCACCACTCTGTAATCTTGTACAGAAGCACTGTCTCAATCATGCAAATGTATTTCTGTCTTGCACAGGACTTGCTGGTATTACAGGAGATACTAGGTATTTATAATATGGAAACCTGGTCACCACTCTTAGCCTTTGTATACATTTATAGGCTCATATGTATGTACTGTCTCCCCACTGATGATCATTAAACAATAGCTGACAGTAGATACCAGTAGTTAAACCATGCTGTGCATACAGTCAACAAGAAGAAAAAGGAGGAGGCTCTGCAGTCACTTGTGAGCCATCATTTCTTGGTATCTCACCACTCGTACTTTGTGCGTAGCTTATTTTACTTTGCCTCATTCAAATGTCATTAAGGTACAATGTGCATCTGTCTTGCCCTTTAATATTTAATTATTCTGTCAGAAATAATGGTTGTAGTCATATTTCAAACAATAACTCTGCTTCTTTTTGTAAAGGCATGAATTATTCATGGCACTCAACCTTTGCCTTGGGCACTGCTTGTAAACATAAAGATATACACTGCCTACAGGCATTCGCTCTGGTTTCCGCCAAGTTCAGCGGCTAACTTTTTGTGCTATACTTCCGGCAGGATGTTGTATTTTCTGGCCTAAAACAGGGAGACAAGGGATAACCTCATTATGTGCAGGAGTTCACAGGGGGAAAAACTGGATACTTGTTTGTTTTTTTGTGTGTGCTTTTTTTTTTGGGGGGGGGCAAACTGTGATCTGGTTTTGTTGTGTTTTTTCCGGCCTTGGTTTTTGTTTAGCCTAAAGGATCTGCTTGTTCATTGCAGCCTTCTTTCCAAATGTTGATGGCTTCAGAGGTGAGATGTAATTAGGACCCTCTGTGGCATTTCTGGGTGTTTTTTTTTTTTTTTGCAGGGTTTTTTTTTTTTTTTGTTTTTATTTTCATTTA
>VUQS01039081.1:0-12300 GCA_015108495.1 Heterochromis multidens | reverse complement strand
GTCCTCAGTCGGAAAAGGGTGGAGTGCCCACTCTGGGTCAGGGACGAGTTGCTGCCCCAAGTGGAGGAGTTTAAGTATCTCAGGGTCTTGTTCACGAGTAAGGAGAGCGGGAGTGCGGGAGATCGACAGACGGATTGGAGCTGCGGCTGCATTGATGGGGACGCTATACTGGTCTGTTGTGGTGAAGACAGAGCTGAGCATAAAAGCTTTCTCTGAAGGGTGGCTGGCCTCTCCTTTAGAGATAGGGTGAGGAGCTCAGCCATCCAGGAGGGGCTTAGAGTAGAGCTGCTACTCCTCCACATCGAAAGGAGTCAGTTGGTGGTTTAGGCATCTGACAAGGATGTCTCCTGGGTGCCTCCTGGGGGAGGTGTTCCGGGCATGTCTCACCAGGAGGAGGCCCCAGGGCAGACCCAGGATACGCTGGAGAGATTATATCTCTCAACTGGCCTGGGAATGCCTCGGTGTTCCCCTGAATAAGCTGGAGGAGGTGGCTGGAGAGAGGACAGGTCTGGGCTTCTCTGCTTAGGCTGCTGCCCCCGCGACCCAGCCCCGGATAAGCGGAAGAAAATGGATGGATGGATGGATGGAATTCAAATAATTTAACATAATAATTCCATTAACAGTTTAGGAATTACAGCAGCCTAAAAGTAATTGGACATTTGACTGACAAGCAATTTCATGACCAGGTAAGGCCTGTTCCCTCATTATTCCAGGACAAATCAAGAAGATAAAAGAACTGGAGTTGATTACAAGTATTGAACTTTCCTTTAGTAGCTGTTCACTGGAACTCTCAATATGAAGTCCAAAGAAATGTCAATACAAGATCAGCATTTGGCTAAAAAATCAATACAGAGGGTAATATAGAGGGTTTACCACAAGGTACAAACCACTGGTCACACTCAAGAACAAGACAGTAAGATCAGACTTTTCCAGAAAACATCTAAAAGAGCCTGGCCAGCTGTGGAAAAAACACAGTAAGAGCTCATGATCTAAAGCATACCCCATCATCTGTCAAACATGGTGGAGGCAGTGTTATGACATGGATATATAAGTCTGCCACTGGAATGGGCTACTTTTATTGATGATGTGACTGCTAGTGAAAGTATTAGGATGTACATAAGTGTGCAAAACAAAAAGCTACCCCTCATTTCTTGTTGTGGTTGGAAAATGGGAACGGTAGGTTCAGTGATTTTTTTGAAACGTGCAACTATAAATGGAAATGCAATGTAAAACAAAAACAAAATTTAAATAATTCTGAAGATCTTGAAAGTCAATATCTGGTATGACCACCTTCAAAACAGCCTGAACTCTCTCAGGCAAGCTTTCTTGTAGTTTCTTTAAGTAATCTTCAGAAATAGTTCTAAAATTTCTTCTTTGCTAAGTTGTCTGTTATGTTTTGTCCTCCACTTGTCCAGTTTCCAGTGTAAAGTGCTTTGAGTGCTCCGGGAGAGTAGAAAAGCGCTATATAAGAATCAGTCCATTTACCATTTACCATTTCCTCAAATTTTTAATGACACACTGCATAACATGCCGAGATATGCCAAGTTTTCAGCTTATCACTTTTAAGGAATCACCTTGTTGGTGCAAAAATACTATTTAATACCTGTCAAACTGTGATATCATTGGAATTTTTCATAGATTCAACTAAAGAAACAAATTATGTATTTCTGCTAGTAATAAAGTGCCTATAGATGCAATTTAAAATTGGTTCTTTGCTAAGTTGTCTGTTGTGTGTAGATACATACAACACTGGTTCATCCCTTGAGTTACATGCCTTTTTATGCTTGAATGATTCATAGGTCAGTGTTAACTGGCTTAACAAACAAAAAACAAAGCCTAATGTTTAGGTACAAGGACTGGACTGAAAATGAGTAGACCTTCAAAAAGCATGGAGAACTATTGCTCAAGACAACTTTAACAAAACAACAAGAAAATCTGGCTACTATGAAGCAAAATATAAAGAAATGAAGGGTAGCTCAAGACTTTCTGACTGTACTGCTTTCTCTGCTCAGATTCAAACAAATGCTTTAGAACTGATCAGATGGGATTTCACATTGCAAGTGGATAATGAGACAAAACCAACAGTTTCTAAAGTCAAAGAAATCGGATATTCTTTAGTAGCCAAATTTCAATGCAGCAGAGCATGCTTTTTAGTTACTGAAGATAAAAAGGATGAGCCACAAACAAGCAGCAACTGAAGGCAGTGGCAATAAAGGACTGGCAAAGCATTTCAAGGAAGGAAATTTGTGGATATCAATCCAAGGGTTCTAGACTACAGACTGCAGAGGATTTTCACCCAAATATGAAAAAATATGGAAAAAATCCTCATATTTAAAATGATGTTAGTTTGTCTAATTACTTTTGAGCTTATGAACATGCTGTATTAAGTATAAAAATGGCTTTAAGTACTTAATGTAATACTTTTGCCAAACCCCTTGAATTAAAGCTAAAAGTCTGCACTTCAATCTTGATTGATTGGTTTAAAATTCACTGTGGTGGTCCACAGAGGCAAGATTACATAGTCATTTTCCAAAAACTTATGGACCTCACAAATTACGTCCAACAACCTAATGACCTAATGACCTAATGACCTTGTTCTAAAAACTCCCTGAAGAGCCTTCAGTTGATCCAAATTGCTGCAGCGAGAGTACTGACAGGGACTAGAAAGAGAGAGCACATTTCTCCCATATTGGCTTCTCTTCATTGGCTCCCTGTTAAATTCAGAATCAAATTTAAAATCCTTCTCCTTACATGCAAGGTCTTGAATGATCATCTTATCTTAAAGACCTCATAGTACCATATCACCCCAATAAAGCACTTCGCTCTCAGACTGCTGGCTTACTTGAACTCCCTAATCATCACCTTGTCCAAGACTGCAGTTGGGTGAAAGTTTTTTAGACTCAGCTTGGATTGGAACAAATTGAGTAGAAAGCCAAACCTTTTGACCAGGACGGTAGAGAGGTGCAGAGACTGCGATCAGCCAGGCGCTTATTTTGCTCCTTTGTTCTGAGCAGGGCAGCACAGGTGGGTCTCCAGAGACGGTGGCATCTGCAGAGATGATGTTGAACAGATGGCACAATTACCTCACCTTCAATGAATGTAGCTCAGGCTGTAGCTCAGGAGGTAGAGCTGGTCATTTACTAACCGGAAGGTTGGTAGTTCGATCCCTGCTCCAGTCTGCATGCCAAATATCCTTGGGCAAGATACTAACCCGAAGTTGCTCTAAATGCATCTGTTGGAGTATGAATGTGTGTGAATGGGTGAGGCATGTTGTATAAAGCGCTTTGAGTGCTCCGGGAGAGCATAAAAGCACTATATAAGAATCAGTCCAATTTACCAGAATAAGTTGGATGGAAAGAGCGGGTTAGGAGGAACCGAGTGATAAAGTCCACCAGGCTTGTCGGATGTTGAGGTGTTTGGCTGACTGGAGGTAAGCGAAGCTCTTGTGATCTGTCCACACGATAAATGGTTGTTCCGATCCTTCCAGTCAATGTCTCCACTCCTCGAGGGCGAGTTTGATAGCCAGCAGCTCCTGATCTCTGACGTCATATTTACGCTCTGCGGATGCATTTTATCTTTGTTATGTGAGAGGACAGCCCCCACGCCGGAATCGGAGGCATCCACCTCCACAATGAACTGGCGGCCAAGGTCAGGTTGGGAGAGGATTGGTGTGGACGTGAAGTGTTGTTTCAGGAGGTCAAAGGCCGATTGAGCAGAGGAGTCCCACTGGAAGGTGACCTTGGGAGAGGCGAGTTGGGTTAGTGGAAGAGTGATCTTACGGAAATCTCTGATAAATCTCCGGTGAAAGTTGGCAAAACCAAGAAAGCGTTGCAGTTGTTTTCGGTTTGGTGGCACTGGCCAATTAACAACAGCTTTAACCTTAGCTGGGTCAGGTTTGAGGTGCCCCTTCTCAACTGCGTAGCCAAGGAATGACACAGTTTCAACATGAAATTTGCACTTTTCACCTTTAATGAACAGTTTGTTTTCAAGGAGGTGCTGCAGGACTTGCCTTACATGAAATTCATGTTCTTGAAGGGACCAGGAGAAAATCAGAATATCGTCAAGATAGACAAAAACAAAATGGTTAATGAAGTCCCGGAGTACGTCGTTCACCAGAGCCTGAAAAACAACAGGGGCGTTAGTCAGTCCAAAAGAAATTACCAAATACTCAAAGTGGCCCAGGTGGGTATTGAAGGCTGTCTTCCACTCATTCCCCTCCCTTATCCTCACCAGGTGATAAGCATTACGTAAGTCCAGTTTGCTGAAAACGGTGCCCCCCTGTAATAATTCAAAGGCAGATGACAATAAAGGCAGTGGATACTTGTTTTTAACTGATTTTGTTCAATCTGCGAAAATCACTACAAGGCCTGAGAGTTTTGTCCTTTTCAACAAAGAAAAATCTTGCACCTAAAGGACAGGAAGAGGGCCAAATGATGCCAACAGCTAATGAGTCTGTGATGTATTTCTCCATGGCTTCTCACTCAGGTTTAGACAAATGACTTGTGAGTAGTGGAGCACCAGGGAGGAGGTCAATGGCACAGCTGTATGGTCTGTGAGGCGAGAGAGATAAGGCATGATCTTTATGAAATACTTCAGCCAAATCATGATAAACGGGAGGAACAAAGGATAGATCAGGCGGGTCAGGAAATGATGAGAGAGGTTCAGAGGTTAGAGAGGGGGAGGCAGATTTTAAACAGAACTGATGACAATGTTTGCTCCAACCTGAGATGCAGTTCTTCTTCCAATTGATACTGGGGTTATGGTCTCTCAAACCAGGGACCAAGGATGAGAAGGGTGAGAGGTGCTTTGAACAAATATAAACTGATTTCTTTGATGTGGTAGCCTGAGAAAGTGAGAGTGAGTGGATGAGTCTTGCGTGTAACATCTGGGAGTCTTTTTCCATCGAGGGCCATTACTTGGAGGGACTTGGAGAGCGGAGTCAAAAGGAAGCTTTAACTTCTGGGCTAATGAATGATTAATAAAGTTTAGCTCCGCACCAGAGTCCACTAAAGCCTGAAGTGAGTGTGAGTGGGTGTTTAACGAAACTTTGACAGGAATCATGAGTCTTAGTAGGGAAGAATCTTTATTGTTTCCGCCCGTCAGTACCCCCACCATTTTGACGACCGCGGCCTTTTGGCTCCACGGGACAGGAATAAACTAAATGGCCCTTTTGGCCACATTAGAGATACTCATCTGCTGTTAACCTTCTTCGCTCGGAGGGAGTGAGGCGAGCGTGGCCAATCTCCATAGGTTGGACTCCATTGTCATCCATTCCGCTCTCTCTTTCTCCAACAGTCTCTGGGGCTGCTCCGCCAGAGGAGAGAAAAAGAGAGAGCCCAAGGAAGTCTGGGAAATGTAGTCACAATTTTTCCTGTGTTCGTGGATGTGATCATCAATTGTAATGCACATTGCAGTGAGAGAATCAAGTGATGGGGGTAATTCCTTAGCAGCTAATTCCTTCTTCAATTCATCGTTAAGACTATGGAAAAATATGGTTGGTGGTTGGTGCTGGAGGTGTTATCATACCTTTGACGTCGGCAATATGTTGCACGATTGTGGTGACTTCTCCGGACAAATGGTGCAGCATTTGTTCATGCCTGCCCAGTTGAGCTTCTTGTGTGGCAAGAGCATGAGAGGAAACACATGGTAAGTATCCACGGAAAACAGGGCAACAAAGCAGAGCAGAAGGAGCCAGGATTGCACTAACTGTGTAGCTCAACAATCCAGCGAAGACGGACTGCAAGCCACCACCTTAAGTAGTGGCCTTGACCAGATCATCAGCGACAGGTGAGTGATTGCCCCAGGTGTGTCGAGCCAAAGGCGGGAACCCAGAATAGGTCCCGCCCACAACCACAGACAACAACAATAACAAACAGGAGAGGAGAGAGAGAAAATCAAAGCAGAGAGACAGAGTACAAACCCGGTGAAGTCAGCCGGGGAGGACTGAGGGACCACAACAGAGAGAAAAGCTATTAAATTATGATGTGGATCCAGATTACTTTATTTAAAAATGTGATAAAGGTTTCTAAATGCTCTTCTAGTTACAACTACTGTTTGCCTGTTTGCTACTACTAGAACAATTCTACAGATCAATACACAAAAATAAAACTTAGATAACATCTTTCCCATTGTGTTTTTTTGCAAACTACATTTGATCCCTAAACTGGGTAGAGATTATGAAGATTATTGTAGCTGTTCCATACTCTTTGCAGCTATTTTCTTATTTTTTCTTTCTTTTTTAAAAAAATCTAACTGAACACCAAATTCTCAGATATAAGACAGATAGACCTAAAAAGGCTTGTGAAATCAGAGTATAATGACATTGTGTGATCATTTAGCCTTGCAGATGCTGCTCAGGACCTCTAAAAGTAACTTAAGAATATTGTGGTGAATCAATAATGAAACTATCTAATCTGTTTTACTGTCCACCTTTTTTCATGTTAGATAAATATCAGTTTTGGATGTGAGCTGTAAAGTGGATTCTTGCTCTGGAATAGCAATCCAGTAATAGAGTGGAGGATGCAACCAAATCCAGTAATAAGTTGTTTAGGTGGTAGACCCTGAGTAGTTCATATATCGCTGCTAAGTGATCTGAAGTAGTCTGCACCATTTCTCAAATGCACTTTGTCTTATTTTGTGGCGCATCTTCTCTCTTTGTATTACCCTCATTAGATCCCAGCTCTTTGTCATCCTAAGGCTGACCTTGCAACAGTTTGGAGGAAAATACTTGCAGATCATATTTAGCTGAACTTGTGGTATTGCATGTAAGACCTGATAAAAGGGGTGTGAGGAACACCTCACAGCAGCCTAATATGCATCACATTGGATAGTTTTGCAAAAATCTTCTGACCACAAACAACTGAAATGCTTATCAGTAGAATTTCTTTAGACACTGGAGATTACAATGTTTTCAAAGCCACAAATATAGTGTATCCAAAAGATAACATTTACATACCTATCAAAATCACAAACAACTACTTCAGAAGCATAAAATATTATGCTTGTTCACTGCAGTGGTTTTATCACCTCTGACGTCTAATATCATCAAAAATATCAGCCTTCACTTGTTTGCTCTTTGGTAAGACTGTTTATTTTCCCACATCGAAGTTAAATGTCTTTCTCTTGGCCCTTACATACATAGCAGTGTAACACTGTTATGAACTTCTGTGTTTGGACTGATTAAGGCAGGTTATGGCAGGCTGGTGATAAACGGTTGCTGCTGAATATATCATTATATAATTTTTCTTTCTCTTTGAGATATGTAACCTTTAGTCATAGACCTTCATGCAGAGGCCTGCCAATTTTTCAAGTTTGTTTCCCAATTGTTTAGAAAACTGCTTTAGTAAAAGTAATTTCCTTGGATAACAATACAAAAGGCAAAATTACAAAAATTGTCTTTGTCCAGTAAAAAAGAACTACTGTGATGTCATCCATGGTTTGTGGGTTAGCTTAACAAGTTGACCTGAAAACTGATTTTGGAAATTTTGGAGGCCTGTAGCAGCTCCACCAGCTATCATTCAGGGTTAGTATTTCTTTAGTTAGCAACATTTGACGCAAACATATTCAAATAATAACATTTAGTCTTTTGTTTTCATATATTGTATTCTTTATTTGGGATAATTGCTTACAAATATGCCACATGGCAAGAGGTGGGTAATACCTCAGGTCGACAGTCTATTTAAGGGCTAACATACAAAAAGTGAATTCATGCTCACATTCACATCTAGATTTGTAATATATATATTTTTCTATTTAATTAAAATCAAAATTACTTGTCATTTCATGGCAGTTCAAAAAGGATAGCAGACATGTTGTGGACTTTAACATTTTCCTTACCAGAGTATTGTTTTGAACTTATAAGTCAGTCATAATTCACTAATCATTCAAAATATATTCAAGAATATTTTTTCTCTATGAATACATATACACATATATGTCAAAAGAAAGGACTGAAATGGGATTTTTTATACTATTATATAACATGAAAAAACTGATTTGAGGCAACTGGTGTTGTAATTTGGCGCTATATAAATAAAATTGAAAATTTAAATTGAATGGTGGAATATTTTTTCAATGGTGGGGATTATATTAAGGTACTACAATACATTATTTGAAGCATATTTTGACTTTTTTTTTTTTTGCTTATAGGTGTACACCTGAAGAACATCAGATTTGCATAGTAGAATTATTTATTTTAAACAGGGTGGTGTACCAGACATTACACATCCTGACAATGGGGGTCATGAATATACTGGGGCCATAGAAAAAGCTTAAAGGCCCTGAAGAGGTTGAGACACCTTGCATTCTTACTGTAATATTCATATAAGCATTGTATAACTGTTTATATAAGCAGTCACGATAGGGTGCTGCCCTCATGATACTAACTATCTGACAATGGCATGCACTCCATGCACAACAACTTTTATCTTAGTCTATTCAATCTTTCTATCAGTGCAAATCATCAGTTTGTCTTTGCAAATGTTGAAAGTCTGTGATGACTATCTGACAGGAGAACATTGTCACAGATCCACATCTGCAGCTTTGGCATTTTGTTCCTTGTCTTCAGAGATCATGACTCAACTTTCAAAGCAGACCTGATGCAGGTGTTGTGGAAATACCCTCCCGACGTTTCACCTGTTGGCTTTCTAATCAGATCCACTTATGCTGTGGCCCACACCTTGGGGCCACTTTATCTGCTCTTGAATCATCTGATAACCCTTTCCTCAATCAACCTCCATAACTGGATGAAAAGGAGAAACAGATCAGTAACACTTGAATGCTTGCATGACCTTTACTTCTTGCTTAACATTTGTGTGTAGAGTGCAGTGGAGAGAAGGAAACACCAGCACTTGTGCTGATTGAGTTGAGATTGGATTCACAGCCAGAACAAAGAGGAGAGACAGGGAGACTGAGAACAAAGATGTGTGGTGTTATATAGTATGCTGTTTTCATTGTCTCACTTTAATTCTTAATTGACAGTGCTCTACAAAAGTCTTAAACTACCTCTCATTTCTTTATATTTGACTTCCAAGGTAGTCAGACTTTCTTGTAATTTTTAAAGTGATGGTTTTGAGTGTTAGTTCTCTAGGCTTCCTGAAGGTCTTTCAAGGTTTTTCTTGGGACATTGGCTGCTTTTTCACTCATTTTCAGTCCAGTACTTTTTAACAGGAATGTGTTTTTTGTTTTTTTTTTGGTACGCCATGTAACACCGATTCATTCATTCAAGCATAAAAAGGCAGCTAACTCAAGGGATGAACCACTGTTGTGTCTACACATAACAGACAACTTAGTAAAGAATACATTTTAATTGGATGTCTAGGCACTTATTAGTAGCCTGTCACAAAAAACAAACAAACAAAGAAAACATAATTTGTTCCAATTTCTTTAGTTGACTCTACAAAAAAATTGGCATATCTTGGCATGGTATCTAGTGTGTCTTTAAAAAATTGAGAAAGCTGGAGGATAAAATAAACGAATAAGTGGCACGTCTAAAAACTATCTATAGCAGATGAACAGTATCTGAAAGTCATGTTTTTAAGAAAAAAAAAAAAAACCACACAGGAAATCTGACACAGGACCTGAGAGATGCATCTGGCCCTTTGGTTGATTCATCTACTGTTGCCTGAAGCCTCATCAGAAATGGTCTCAGTGGAAGGGTGGCTGTCAAGAAGCCACTTCCCTTCCTTTGTCTTAAGGAAGGGAAATGGGGAGAAAAGGCTGAGGTATGCCAAATTATACAAGAAGTGGACTGAAAATCAGGGGCAACAGATCTTATGGTGTGATGGATCCAAATTTGAAAGTTTTGGTTCAGATTGTCATCTATATGTATGGAGGATGGAGAGGTAGTGTGACAGTGAGTGTCTACAGCCATCTGTAAAACATAGATGATGCTTTGTCATGGTTTGAGTCTGCATTTCAGACAGTCGTTTGGGGATCTTGTCAAAATTGATGGAATTATTAATGAAAAAAAAAATAGTCATATTTTGATCCACCATGAAATGCCATCTGGAGATTGCTTGACAGGCAGTGGCTTCATTTTGTAGCATGGCAATAATCCTCAAACACACTGCCAATGCAGTAAAAGCATACCTGGATAAAAATAGACATAATGGAACACTCAGTCATGGATTGGTCCCCAGTGTCAGAGGTAGCGCTGTGTGCAGCAGGGTGAGGACCCAAATGCAGGACTCGGAGATCAGAACTGAACTTAAAGAGCAGCTTTATTGCTGTAAACTCAAAACCTCAAAAAATACAAAACCAAAGCCTGAACTGCTACCAGGAAACATGAAGAATAGGAAACACTAGGAGTACTAGGGAACACAGAGACAGAACACACAGCCGGGGGAAAGGACTCAACATAATAATTCTAATAACACAAGAAAGTCCACAAACTCAGAACACTGGGTCCACTGACCCAGGACCATGACACCCAGAGCCCAGACCTCAACATTATTGAAGCAGTGTGGGGTCATCTTGATGGAAGTCTCAGAGACTTCCAAGCTTATTAGAATTGTACAAACTCTCTTTTTGTCTTATTAACTGTATTTCCATGTATGTTTTCACATGTTTCAATAAATTGCTGGACATATTTCCCATTTTCTTAGGAAAATATGAAGAAATTATTTTTGCAGAGTATGTAGCTCTAGAACTTATATTTAATTTTGCATGCACTCATGGATTATTGAATTCTTCTCTTCTTTTTTGTGAAATCCTTTAGGCTTTGATCCATGAACTGATTTCCTTATATATGAGGTGTAATCAAAAAATTCTGAATGTACCTATAAAAACCAAAACCCTTTCTTGTTAAAATTTGGCAGTGATTCCTTTGAGCAATAACCTGCATCAATATAACGCTACCAGTGCTCCTGCTAAGCTTGAAATGTTTCCTGGAAGTTCAGCTCTATCAGCAACTGCCAACTGTGAGGACCGCTTCCCCACTACCTTCAGCTTGATTTGTAATGAGTCATCTTCACTCTTTTATAAAAGACAACAGTCAGAGGGAGCCAAATCTGGTGTGTAGGGTGGCTGAAGAGCAAAGTTTGTGTTGGTGTGGCCAAAAGCATGTATGTTGTAATGAGCTGTGAGGGGATGCATTGCCATGATGATGTTACAGCTTGTGCCCGATACGTGCATATGTCCATGCTCACTTTACAGAAAGAGTCTCAGAACTTTATAATTGTCTACCTCTAAGCCATCTGCGTAATGTCTCCAATGGCATCTCAATTACCATGCCCACAAAACTTGGATTTACTTCTTGGCTAAACTAAATAATCTCAGTAACCTTACTACTTATTATGACTGTTGAAATTAGATGTCTCAATATTTCTGCCATCTTAAATATGAACAAATTGACTATAATGGCCCCCTTGCTGTCAGTTTCTAGGAATTTTGATATTCTTTTCAATTCTTACAGAAATCAAGCCTTTATTTTTAGGCAAAAAATGTGAACTTCTAGTACAGAAGTGCAATTCCATTTTTACCAATCTTATTCACTAGAAGAA
The DNA here is from genome assembly GCA_015108495.1 of Heterochromis multidens. Classification (NCBI taxonomy): domain Eukaryota; kingdom Metazoa; phylum Chordata; class Actinopteri; order Cichliformes; family Cichlidae; genus Heterochromis; species Heterochromis multidens. The sequence continues at coordinate 799 of VUQS01039081.1, read as the reverse complement.
AGATCTGGAGCTGGTGGTGTGAGATCTCCTTAACATGTGTTGCCCATTGCACATCCATGTGATTAGCTGTGACTTAGGTGGAGCATGTGTTCAGTAATCAGATCAGACCTTAGCTCCTCCAGTCCACATATCTAAGTGTCCTTTGGCAAGATACTGAACACCAAACTGCTCTTGAAGTATCCACTGGTGTGTGAGTGTGCGACAGACAATGTACTATAAAAAGTTCATGAGTGGTCAATAGGACTAGAAAAGCACTTTATAAAGAACTGTCTATTTACATAGCTACCTGTTTTATAATTTAAATGGGGAACTTCAACAGTTACTTTAGGCAGACTAAAACAACATGATTTTTGGGTGCAGACAAGTGAATTAGTGGAAAAATATTTTTTTTTTATGATGAACAGACACTGAACTGTGAACTCATTTCAAGGTGTTAGCATTCAATACAGTTCAATACAGTACAATTCAATTCAATCAGTGCGTAAATAATTGCTGACATTTGTATAATTGTAAAGAATTAGGACAAATGCTGAACCTGAGGATCAAATGACAAATCCTTTCAAATTCTTTTGGCAGTTGATGAAGACCGGGTGCATATCTCATTTTAACTTGTGTTAAAATGTTGATCTGCGGGAAACTCTGTAACGCTTGTTAGAAGATGAGACATATCAGCTCTCTCTTATTTAACTTATTTAATCACATGGAGTGCTAGTGGAAGACTAATTTTGATTAAGACCACCTCAACGATCAATAAAGTCCTTGAACTTAAATAAGTCACTGCTGGCCACTCGCAATATTG
>VUQS01039074.1:0-27112 GCA_015108495.1 Heterochromis multidens | reverse complement strand
TGCAATCTCCTCTTGGAAAGCCATGAAGTTTAGGTAGGTGATATTGACCATGTCAGTGCCACTCACAACTGTCAGCATCCTGTTCTCCAACTTCCCCGACAGCGTGCTGTTATCCAGTAGCTCACGCAGCTTGGCTTCCTTTAAAATGAAACACAAAGACAAAAAACATATGTTATAACAAAGATCAGATTATACAAATAAAAGTCACCAAGTGAATGAATTGTCTGAATTTTCATAACAAAGTCCTCTTCAATGATGCAATGACAGCCAAAGAGTGGTAATGTTAATTTTCTTAAGAAAAAAAGAAGCATTTTCAACTTTTATATTTAAAAATTGTATTCCCTACAGGCACGAATGGGGACTACTTAATTAATAAGCTTTCATAATGGTCTACAAAAAAGATGTAATGATTTATAGTGCTTTGGATTGTGGCTGCACCACTTCTCCAATTCATGGACCTATACAGTGTTGCTCATGTCCTATTTGAGCAATGCCCTTTCCTCTTTGCCTGAGACAACAACTGGCCACAAGTCACATGATCATATGCTCGACCTATCCTTGAAGATGTCCTATTGGTTAATTTTTTGTATTTTTTTGGCTTCATACCTGCCCCGATGAAAGCCTCAACCTGGAACGTGTTGGGAACTGAAATTGTTCTACATAACTCAAGTGCTGCTGAAGTTTTGACCACTTTATGTTACCTTCTAATCCAAGCTGCACACACATTGAACTTTGGTGGAACAGATCAGCCAGACCAGCATCTAAAAACTAACAGGCCAAACACAGCTTCAGTGGAATGGCAAATGACATAAAACAGGCCACGGAAAAAGACAAGTAATGCTTTTTTGAGGAAGTTGGAGACGGCACTGCTCTGTGTCATGGTATTTTGCTATGATGTTGTTTCAAAACAAAAACAGTCTCTGAATGTACTCAAATGAAAGAAGACTGGTTAACATTTGAGAGTCCACACCTCATCTGATGGCTGACTTGGTTGATTAATTAGAGGACTGAGGTAGGCAGTGTGTGTGAGGCTACAGCCCCAGTGAATCTCAATGTTTTTAAAGAGTGCACATTGCAGGCTACAAAAGCAGCAAACAAGGTGGGTTAAGCAACACTGTGATAGGAGGCATTTTCATTTGACTAAATACGTGAGTTGGAGCATGACTGAAGAACCTACTGGTGCAATATGTAGACTTTACTGTTTCAAAGCACAAATGTCCAATAACATGTCATGAGGGGATTTATGGTATTATTTATTATTTATTAATAACCCCATGACAGCTCTCCAAAATCCTGAGAGCTTGGTGGTTTTCCAACCTTGCTTTCCAGCTTGTTTTAAGGTCACAAAACATCCTCCTGTCTGATTATATTTTCCAGCTTAACTGCAAAAAAGAAAAAGCGTACTACAAAGAGCAGCACACAATAACTTGTAATCAACATCACAGGACAAAACGTTTCCCTAAAAAACAACAGAGGATTCACTTAACCGAGGAGACCCAATGAGAATATTGTTCTTGGTCTGAAAGTTTTATTTTTAAAGGCTTAAATAAAAACTGCAAATTCATAAGTCAACAGAAATTGTCCCCCCATTGAGAAAAAGCAATTGTCAGACTTAATACAGCCTTAACTCTCTCATCATCTGACAAAATCAGCAGGTTGTTGCAGGAAGCCTGTTCTCTCCTACAACAAAACACTGGGTGCTGGCAATACTCCAGCTTCCACAGAGGAAAAACTCAGGAGAATTTGCATTCAGTGGAGCTAATTGTCAGAGGAAAATTAAACCAAACTAATTTTAGCAAATATATATTTAAGCAGCTCATCTTTGGTGCAAATCAAAAAAAAAAAAAAAAAAAAACCTCCAAACTACAATGCCTCTGAGGAGCAAGAGAAGAATAACAATGATCTTCTTCTCTCCTTTGCAAACCCAGTATGCAAGTGGCATACAAAATTCTTGCTCTGGCTTAATTAACACAACAGAAAAGCCCTGTAAAGGATTTTGCAGTGAAAGCAAATGAGCTTCCACTAATTTAACCAATCAAACAAAAAGCATTGTGTCCTGTGTCATGCTGATAAATGTCCTCTACACATACCTCACGCCCCCCAATCAAATTGTGCAGGCTTAGTGGTGCCCATTATTATCACACTAAACACTTCTAAGGCAATACATGTTCCCTATTTAAGAATCTCTCCCTTCTGACAGCCTGTCTAACCCCCTTTCCTAGTTTATGTGGCTAAGGTGGTACTTTTAGAAAATGAGATGTACCTCTTTTAAATTTTCAGAAAAAAAAGGAGAAAACAGGTTTTCAGTGTTGTGTATCATTTAGATGGTTAGATTTATACTGGCTTGACCACCAATCAGTGGAACACACACACATGCACATCCTGATTTCAATGAGAATCAATCACTGTCCACTTATGTACTCCGAATGCCACCGGCATCATCATTCAAAGCATAAAAAGACACTTGCAATTTGCTAAAACACACAAAGCACCCTCTGAGAAATGTTCTGGCAGACTGCCAGAGATGAAAGGCTTCTGAGAACAGACAAGATGACAGTAAGATGCATATTTCATTTATTACTACAACGTCAATACAATTTGATATTGTTTTGATACTACTTGTAGCCATTAGCTGAACGTAGGGCTCATCTCCCACTATGCAGTCATCTGGACGGGAGCTGCAGGCACTTACATCAGCAGTTATGTTGGGAAAAGACTGACTGACTGAAAGAAACAAGCTGACAGGTGGGCCCTGCTGGACAGGAGCAGGGGGAGGAGCAGGTTGGAGGGAAGAACAGGGGAGAGGAGATGAGGACAAAATAAAGAGAAACAGAAATAAAGCGAGGAACAGAGTGCAATGGAAGGAGAGGAGGGAGGGGGTTAGCCATGTGAGTGAAAAGCAATTTGTGCTGGTGCATTGTGGGAGCTATTAGAGGCATGCCTGAGGTCCCAGTTACCACAAGGAGTGGAGATTCAGAGCAAAACAGGCAAAGGGTAGAGATGGGATTTAGGATGATGGTGTGGTTGAGTTCAGCCTTTGTGAAAACACAGTCATGGACCACTGATTATCTTATATTGCTAAAGTACATGCGTGTGAAAGTGTCATGTATGATGCTTGTGAGCACATGCTTAGTCAACCTTTCAAGGTGCATGTTAGCAGCTGCAGCGTGTCAGTATAAGAACTTTTCTCAGACATTTAGCATTCAGGTGGAGGTGCAGCCTGAGGAAATACACAGACTTTCTCCTTCTGCCTTAGTTTGTCACGAGGCCCCACCTGTCACCAGCCATGCGCTCAGACTGTGTCACACTCTGTTGGGCACAAGGAAGGGATTCAGATTGGCAAAGGGAAGTCAGCCACACCTCAGGTCATTAAACCTGCAGCATGGCACCTGTCTAAACTCTCTCTCTTGCACACACAGCTTGGACACACTCCATCACAAGTGCACACACGTTCACCTTAGCACAGACACAGGCATAAAACTGCACTCAAGCAGGCTCAGCTCAACACTCACACAGAGAAATGCACACAGTCACACATAAGTGTGTGTATAAATAAACACACAGAGACATTAGATCAAAGGAAATGTCAGTATGAATGATTGATGATAAGCCAGCTACCTACACACCGCTCAACAGGATCTGGAAAATCTGGTGAACGTGGTTAAGGAAAGAGTTTTAATTAAAGTTTATTATTGATATTATTAATGCAGAGAGTAACAGGAACTGTGTAGGAGAGTGAGAGCATCTTTGAGCAGAGGTCAAACCATGGACACTGCAGTGAAATGGTAAACCCCTTAACAATTTAACCACCAGGGAAGCTGTAGCACCAGCTTTAACTATAGCCATGGAACCATACTTAAGTCAGCTGACAGAAGAGACTCTTCACTATTACGCCACCCAACATTTGCTTTAATGAAATCTATCCAGTGGCAGTGGTAGAAATTAACAGTTCAGCAGTTTTTGTTTTCTTTGTTTTATTTCCCTTTTTCATCACAACGCTGAATTAGTGCACCATATTTACAGTGCGGATTAGTTGGCCAAATTGAAGAAAAACTCAAGCTAAAAAATTTTTTTAACTAGAGTAAAAACTGAAGGATAATGATCCAAAACTGAACCTAACAACTGAAGAAGCAATTCTGCACCAGGCTTTACTCCCTTTCACTAGAGCCTGCTCACCATCATGGCCTGACACACAATGCTCATCAAGAGGAGCTGCAACCAGGGATGGGATACTGACGTTTTGACGCTGTGTCGAGCTTACACAGATGTTCCGAAACACTGCTCTGAAGTGTGGTTCAAAATGCTCACGTCACCTGGCCACGAAGCTTGACTAATTGAGGTTTTGGTGCATTTCACTCCAGTTTCCACAGGTGGCTTGCCTGTTTCTAGGTTTGATTGACAGTGTGTACAACAAACCAGATGACACCGCAAACTCCCAGAAAGCTTAAAAGTCATCATCATCATCAGCAGCAACCACAGCAAAGGACTCAGACAGTCTGTGGGAATGTTTTGATGGCTGAGTTAGTGAAATCCATAGTACCCACCAGGCAACAGATGATACCACTCTAGAGGTCAAAAGATACCTCACTAATGTGTTTGGTCCATGGACACATGATCTACTCGTCTAGTGGCAGGTTGTATGCCTGCACCTTTATATCATGGCAAAAAAATACCTGTATGTACATGTAAACATGCAACAAGTGTGCTGTATGAATGAATTTTTTTCAGCCTGAAAACAGCTAAAAATCTTTAGAAAGATATTATAACCTCTGCACACTGTCTCGCTTACCATTATTTTTGTTAAATCACAATGTTTCAAGCATCCAAGCAAGTGTGTCGCGTCACAGACTAGCATTGTCACGATGTGATGATCGAAAAAGTGGCCAGTAGGTGTCACTGTGGAGATGGGTATCAGATTGTTTTGAAACCTCGATATAATCCCAAAACAATTCCTCTGAACGTTTCAGTGTTTCACAAAGCCTCGTGCTGCTCATCACTACAGTACAGCCACTATGGCCTGCTCACCATCATGGCCTGACACAATGCTCCTCAAGAGGAGCTGCATCTCCTGCCTATATAGTCAGTAGCTCCTCCCACTGCAGGAAATAACAATTAAGCAACAATTAAGTACCAAATTCACTTAAAGCAGTGCTCAATCATAAGCATATCTAGTTATATGAAGGAAATAAACCTCTTCTGAGTCTGCTTAAAAAAAACATTCTCCAAACATCCAAAAAACTCTCCCTCATTCATACCAAACTTGGTCCATTCTCCCAAGAGCTTGACCATAAAAGGAGTCCAAAGGGGTCTCGACTGTTTTGGCAGTTCCTGAGTCCAAACCAGAGGAAGGCCAAGTGCACTTTGGAGGAGAGGTCAGAAACAATCAAGTTAATCACATATACTGTAAGTCTTAAAACAATTTTTAATCAGGCTTTCCTTCGAAATTCATGAGTAACTTAGCAGCAATACACAAGAAACATAGCAAGGTTATAAGCACTGTGTGTTGTGTTGAACAAGTAGTAGTGGTAATATCTAATGCTTTTATGATGAGCTGTGTTTCACAAATGTATATTAATATGGTTAAAGAAATTATTAGGTGTCGATGAAGGCTGCTTTAACTGATGAACCGTGCTTTGTTCAAGGCAGCTGCATCTGGTGTTCAAGCTGAGTAATGTGAGAAGTCCTTTCTTTTCTTATTTGAAGTACCAACTCTCACAAGACCTACATTTTGCATGTTTTTGTTTGTTTTGTTTTTTTAAAACTGGTTTGGTTGGTGTCTTGAGGATAGCAGCACTTTAGCTGACTCTGCCAGCCTGTGCATTTCTGAAGGTCACACTGAATTTTTAAAAGCATCTGCACTTCTTAAACAAAAGGATGTTGAAGAAGCACTGAGAAATTATTTTGGGGGATTAAACTTGGGAGGATTAACCATTAGATCATAATGATTTTAGCCTTGTAAAATTTGTTCAGGTTTTATTCAATGCTGCAACAAGACAATCAGCTATCTCTTGAACTATGAACTATCGTACAGTTTTATTCAATATTGTGTAATCTTTATAAGGTAATTTTGGTATTTGAATTAAATAAGATATTGTCATTGTGTATTTTCCTCATCTGACTTCATGCACAACATGCTCATGGATTTGTAATCACTGGACAAATGAGCATGACTTGAAAATCCAGCTTGAACATCAGAATTCTGAGGAGCACATCTTAACGTATGGAGCCATGGCACTGCAGAGCAGTACTACCAGCAGGGCACCAAACCTCCTCCTGTTGCTGGCTAGCCTTGTTAACTAACAGAGCGGCAAGATGCTGCTGGTGGGACAGTAAAAAGCCTTGGGCTTTTGGAAGGCAATTATGGGATATCAAGCTGGGGGTGATGTGCTCATTCTGCCACACAAATGCTGCACAGTTGCGTGTTTTGTCGTTTATATGCACTCATTTGCAACGAAAAATATTTATTGATGTATGAGCTGTTTCACTCTGAGCTTTATGATGATATGCCTTGTGTCAGTTATCGTTGTCATTTTATTGTTTATAGTTTGTCTATATCTGCACGCCAATGTGCATCCTTGTTTATCAGCCAGTGTGAGTCACAGAGTCTACAGAGCATTTTACCCACAGCAAAGCTAATCCTAAGATGACTTCCTCTCCTGGCGATGCAGTCATTTATTTAAGAGGGTCACGCTGCATCTGCAGAGCATGTTTTAAACATTAGCCGCATCATAACCTTACACAGACAGAAAGCACTGAAACATTGATCCTATTAGAAGAAAGCCATAGCTGCTTTCTGCAAATGGCCTTCCTAATCATCCACACTCATTCATGTGCCACCCAGACACACATGAACAGTGACATCAACATAGAAAAAAAGGAGGGGGGGGGCTTACACTTCACACCCTCACTGTGGGAAACTACAGTCCGATGCCTTTCTGCTACACGGGGACACCATGTAGTTCAGCTTTAAAGCATTTCTGCTGATCAAACAGTCTGTTTGGTTCAGCCTCAGTACCAGCAGCCTTTCATATAAGTATGGGCGAACTGTCTACTCCCATTGCAGCTCTGCAGTTTCATATTTAAACTTCCTCAGTGTGGAAACTGCTTTACTAACTTTTCTAGCTTAGGGTGAAACTCAGCCACTAAACGGCATACTGTGTGCAGCCCAAGGATAAGCCGCAGATACGTCTCACAAACAACTGCACTGTAAATACGATCAAAGAATGTGAATAAGGAAGAGAGAAAGTGCAAGGGAATCGGAGGGGGGTGAAGGATCTTTGATTCTGGGGGATCCATCTCCCCTCTTTCCTATGCGATCTGTATCAGGCTCTCATCTATAAGGCCCAGTGTCTCTGCTTCTTATTATTATACTCCCACATGGTCAATATTCAGTTGAGCACTAAAGTGTCAATGGGCAGCAGACCACCACAGTTTCATGAGATGGTGAAACGCCCATGAGGCCAGGAGTAAAAGGTCAGTGATTCATCAGTCAGCTGTCAGGTGATGCATCACTAAGCACAGTGCAGAAGTGACTGCGCACACATTTGGCACATTTGGTGTGTGTGTGTGTGTGTGTGTGCGCACACTTCGCAATCCTAAGTCAGAAAACACTTTCTCACAAATCTTGGAGTGAAGCATGAGTGAACAGGGTTTGTAAAAGAGGAAACCCTTAGGATTTAAATTGTATTATCTTTTGGAGTGAGATGCTAGGCTTAATGTTTACATGTGTTTGATTGAGGGGTGCAATGATTAAGAAGGGAATCAGAATAACAAAAACCACATCCTGATTAAAGCACTAGCTTATCACAAGCACTCAAGTCGAATACATTAGCCAGTGGTGATGCGTCGCCAGTGCTCAGTCATGCAGTGAGGCACAGGTTGAGAAAATGCGTAGGAGGAAGTTGAAAGCTCATATGGACTTAACAATCCCTCATTCCAGCTCTTCAACAGGGGCATTTCATTAACCCCGAAGCAGTGAGACATGAAACGAGAGACAGAGGGGTGGACAGAGGGGAGACCGAGAGTGTATATCACGCCATTTCCAAAATGCCAGCACATCAGCAATAACTCGTGCTGACAGGCACTCATTTTCGTGTCTTGGGGAAGTGGCGTACCATTCACACCCAATACTAATCATCTCATGACACACAGAGGAACTGGCCATCCCAGAGAGAGATTCATTTTTAAAAAGAGGAGTTATACAACTGCTGCATTTCTCATTTTATCATTAATAATCTACTCATGGACTCCTGAATTTATTCCTCTCACTGATAAGACTTTTATTGTACCGCACAGCTAGACTTCTGTCAAACTTTCATTAGACCCGCAAGGGGAACTGGACACCGCACTCCAGGCTAAAATGTATCTGGAAGAAATTTCTGGAAGTAGTTCAGGTGTGTTTTATGTTTCACTCCAGAAACTTTTTAAAATTTTGTAGAACTACTCTTTATTCTAATCAGTCCATGAACTGTTATTTTATTTGCAGAAAGCCTTTTTTTCCCTGTTCATCACACTTGGACTCCTCTGTGCTGCTCCCACTGGATATATCTGTAACACATGGTGTTACAGGTATATCCAGAGTTTTAATGTATCAGTTTCATTATTTTTGGGGTTGCTTAGGAAACTGCTTTTGTTTTTTTGGTGTCTTCTTAGAGGACCTTGGGGGTTAACGGTGGATCTAGGATGGATATCTTTACTTAGGGTTCGTCAGAGGAGTTGCATAACCTGTTTACTAAAGATTATGCAACTCTTTCCAGTTACTAGTATATTGCAGTTACTAGCGGGGATAAAGATCTAAAAGAAAGCACTGACACCCTTATGGCTTCTCTAACTTAAAGTGCAGGACTGCTCCTTAACCTCAGGGTCCTTACACAGCTGTGGATGCAGATTCAACAAAATTCTATCCTCCACTGTCGGATGCTGCTCTTTAGTTGAAGCTGAAAGGATTGAACTTATACGAAAAGTAAGCTAAACGTTTCAGAGATATTTCTTGACAATACTTTGTCACTAGCGATGTGCCTATGAGGAAGTGGCAGTCCTCTGAAAGAGCTTGTGAGGCTGACTTGAGGATGTGTACCAAGCTGTTGTTCCAGGTGCCAGTCACTCTGATATTTTCCATCTAGCATGAGTATTCCCTGGTGGGACACATGGTGAAAGTAAAGCTTTAAACCAAGTGCTTATGCATTTTTACTGCCTTGGGATAAAATCAAATGTTGCACAATACTGTAAAGCCTGTCATGTATGCCAAATTGTAAGGAAGCCTTACCAGTCAATTCCTCCTTCTCCATTTCAACCAGCTGTTATTGAGTCTTGTGAACATACTATATCCTCTGCTTACCATCCAAAGTTACCCAACTATAAAAACATACTGCGAGTGTGCTGCAAAGAGTTTGAGAGAATAGTATAATGGAGTCCATTTACCCCTCTTTGTGGATAGAAAAGGGACCCAAGATTCACTGGGTTTCAGCTGAGAAAAAATAGTGTTTGGTCTTACAGTGCCTCTTAAAGAAAACTGGATGGTAGATCAACCTTTGTCTTCTAGTCTTTCAGGCTTTGTGTGGAGCTTTTTGACCAAGCTCCACAGTACATATTACATGGCGAAACTAAATTTCAGGGAAAGCCCAAGAAAAATGAGACGTTGATATGATTAAAAAACAAAATAAAGAGCGCTTTCTGCTTGGGGTGAAGTACTAGTTCTCCTGTTGCTCTGCGGGTCTGTTGCGTGCAGGCGCAACAGAGTTGGCCACATGTAGTTGAATGTCAAGTTAATAAGTGTGAAGAAATGGTTAAAATTCAAGAAGTGGAACTCCCCATTATGACCAAGAACAAACTGCTCATCAAATCTGTGCTTTAGTGACACTTGTATACTTTTGACAGTGTAATTTTCCATTCAAATAAATTCAATTCAATTTGATTTATATAGCGTACAATAATACAAACAGTAAATACAGTAAATAATACAATAAAGACCCTACAATAATACAGAGAAAAACCCAACAGTCAAACAACCGCCTATGAGCAAGCACTTGGCAACAGTGGGAAGAAAAAACTCCTTTTTAACAGGAAGAAACCTCCAGCAAAACCAGGCTCAGGGAGGGGCAGCCATCTGGACCGGTTGGGGGTAATGGGAAAAGAAAACGTAAAAGAATGGTTTTGGAGTATGAAAAGCACCTGACACATTTCAGCACCCCCTAAGCAGTGTTGGGAATGGTCTACTCCTATTGCCAGTCCCAAGCCTGGATAAATGGGCTTAGGACTGGCACTAGGGGTACACTAGCTTGTGACCCTCCTGAAGCTGGGTTTGTGTCTCCTCCTGCTCTTGAACTGGTGATCATTCACATTAAAATGAATGTGTTTAACCACTACACTATGGAGCCATTGCCCTACCTAGTCCCAGTATTTGATCCATGTATTCTCCTATTAATTTGGCTTTGAATCTTGGTGTAAACTTTGAACCTCTATTGTGCATCTAGATTATTTTTGGCATACGTTTTGTCCAGTTACCCTACGGACAAAACATACACATGCAGGGTACAACCCTCTCCCTAAGCAGGATGAAGAACTCTGATCACAGAATTATGCATTGCAGTTTGGTGCTGAGGATTTGACTTTTAATCTAGCTCACTGGGACACCCTTTAAAGGTTCAGTACTAGGAAGTAGTCATTAGGCAGCCTGGCAGCAACAGGAATACTGGAAACCAACCTCCACCTAATCATGATACACCTGGCAGCTGTTAAAAGCCAGATTCAGCCCCTCCCACACTCTTTTTCCTTCTTGGCAGTCTGGGCAATAGCGTTTCCCTTCCCACCACACTTGTTTTCTTTGTTTCTATTGTTGTTACATTTGAAATATACTTAATTTGGTTAAACATACTTTTCTGACTCCCATGTTCATGAATGTCATTTTCTTTTTTTTTTCTGGATGTCATCTTGAATTCTGAGCAGTTCACAAATAGGCTCACAAATACAGACACAAACAACACAGAACAGAGAAAGTTTGAGAGGAGTACAAAAGTTGCCGCTGTTGACAGCCATGCCTGCAGACTTGGCCACAAAATGGCACAAACTCCTAATTCAGTCTGCCACCTTGCATATAAATGCTCTTGACATCTCATTCAGGCTGTCGTGTCATTGAGAGAAAACACATTCTTCACCAGAAACATAAAGACTGCCTGACAGCATTTGACTGCAAATCGCAGCCCCCTCAGTAACTAAGTCATCTGATTTAATTGTCACCCAACACACGGAGGAGTTGTCACAGATTTTAATATAACTCCTCTTTTGAGCAGCAGTGTGTCCTTGCTTTTGAGTTTGCATGTGCACTTCCGACAAGAAAATATCTCACCAGATATGATACAATAGAATTTAATTCAGTTCATCATTCATAATTTTTTCATAATTCATTTTTAACATAATTCTTAAAATCGCTGATATTCCAGCAAGCTAAGCATGTTCTTTTTATTTGAGGTCAACGTGACCTTAATCTTTCCAAAGTACAAAAAAAACTGAACAATCTCAATTGCCTGCATATGGTGACTGCAGGACTTTGAAGAGAATAATCCTCCAGAAATGGGGAGGAAATTGGACAATCTTGCTGAGAAATCTACTTTCCTCCGGCATCGCGAAGCATATCAGGAGGACCTTTACACCAATACTGGTATGACCAAAAAGTTACAAAAGTGTATTTATTTAGTAGTGTTTCTCTTTTTTTAAACCATTAATCTCACTAGAAAACCTGTGCTTTACCATCTTTTGATAAGATATATCACTGATTTAAAAACAAATCAGCATGAATGCAATACAAAGAGCACCAACATCTTAAACAGCTCAACAGAGGCATTTAAGAAGCCATAAAGAAAAAAAATGCTTTTTACTGAGCTTCAAGGTGATTATAAGTCACTCTGTAAAGCCTCTACAGAATAAGATAGTTGTTAAAAAGGTTGTTTGATTATTTCTGTGCATGTTCACACTCACACAAACACTGGGACAGGCCACCAGTGAATACACGATTATACGGCCATTAATGGCCAAAAACAAACTTGTGTAACAGATGCTTGAGGCGTGAAGGGACCTGTTGAGAAACAGGCTGCCAGTTTGGATTAAAAAAAAGAACATAAAAGCTTGGAGGAGTCTATGGATAATTATACAGAGGAGACACACCACATTTCTGTCACTATGCTCCTCAGTTCCAGAGAGAACCTTTTACAAGGGCACATGTTCCGTATACAGCGTTAAAATTAGGTCGTAAATTTTACATGTGTTCATACACGCGAGGGGACTTGTGAGCATCTAATAGTAGCCCGGTTTCTGGGGGAGAGAAAGCTTGAAGAAGTGAATAAGCAGAAGAAAAGTGGCAAGAGGATGATTCACGCTGTGTGTGAATCACTCTGAAGGAAAGACGGACAGACAGAAGGGGCAAGGGGCAGGCTTGATGAGGTGGAAGTAGTCTACCTGGCATACACTCTTCCTCCAGCTGACTGAGCCCACGTTGGGCACACAGGAAGGTAGAGGCACAGACGGGAGGGAGCTGACCTCAGGTACACCACGTGAACTCCAGCGGGAGAAAAACAATCAGCTGCCGGGACTCACGAAAGCAGCACTTCTCATTAGAACGAGCACTAAACAAAACTGGGGACTCTGTAGCGCGCACACAAGTCAAACAGCTGAGCTTGCAATCAAATTAAACAAGCATATCACTCGTTTGAAGTATTAAGTATATTGTCACAAGTGTCATGTGTAATAAAATGATATATCGCTAGAAAAAAAGCTGAGAATTTTTATAAATTATTATTAATTTTAAATTATGAGAGCTTTTGAGTCAGTTTTTCCCCCACAATGTCTAACTAAATTGAGCATTTATTACAGTTTTTTTTTGTTAAAAACATATTTAAATGAAGAACATTCAATCACATAACTTAAAACAACTGGCACAGTAAGAAAAGCAGGAATAAACTACCGCTAAAATGGCCACTCAAAATTTTACTCAAAGTAACAGGTGTAAAAGTCTTAGACAAAGTTTTTAGTGCAGCTTGCTACTTAAAAGTGCCTCCTCCATGTCATCGTGTCCCAGGTATTCTGGTCATTACTCCCACCTACTGCTGCTGACTCACACTCTTGAATTTGTGAGGTAGATGAACCCCATTCTGTTCAAGCTGTCCATCAAGTGGCACTCTGTCAGGGGTGGCACTAAAAACAGCTCACAGGCACCAGAAACTGGCAGGTACATAACTATGGTAATTATCCTCTAGTCATACACAAGCTCTAATTTAGTGAGGGCAGACTTCTGAAAACACAGAGGAACGCTGGCGGACTGCTAACAGCAAACCACACGTGGAAGGACACATGCGTGTGCACTGGCATCCAAAAAGGCGCAGATGTATATACACCCACACAAAGACTAATAAACATAATTGGTGAAAAAAATAGGCATGGAGCAGAGGCAGCCAAGAGACGAGTGAAACAAGCATTTACATTTTCAATGCTTCCTTGAGTGAGAAACTGAATCTGCTCCATTCTCTAAGTGACCCTGAAATTTTACTTCCCTACGGAGAGGTGAAGCAATAACAATCCAGTTACGTGTATTATTAGTGACTGTGCATAACATAGTCTCTCCAGTTACAATACTTCACTGGAAAAACAGGCATGTCTCTGAATCACAAGCAGTTCAACTTTAATGGCCATCAAATGTGACTTTTCAGGGAGGAAAACATCAGCATCCAGGCCAAATAACTTCCAACAAATGAACAACAAAAAAACCCAATAACTTTCATTAAAAAAAATGGGTATTTGTTTGTGAAGTGCACTACTTTGCCCTCCCGAGAGCTACTAAGGTGAAACTAGTCTTTTTCAGATTTGTCATAAGTACCACGCAAGAGAAACTATAAACACGAGCAAATAATACAATTTCACAGGCACAGGTATTCAGTGCACATTTACGCAATTAAATTCCTCGCACGTTAATTGAACAACAGCTCAGCAGCCATCACGCGTGTGTCTGGCGAGCACTGCAGCAGATTCCCACTCTCGCAGGCAACTCTGCTCTCGAAGCTGAATTCTGCTTCCTCAAATCAATCTGACGTCTGACCGTTTGGAGGGCAGAGCCCAAAGGAATAAGGGCCCTAATGTGACTGGTCACTTTCAAAGCAGTGATGCCACAACCTCTGTGATTGACAGGTTCAGTTTACTGTGTTACACTGCGTTAGTGCCAACCTTAAGTGTTTTATCAGACACTAGTTCAGGGTATGACAGGCTTACACTTTCAGATCAGGCAAATTAGCTATTTACTATTGTCATGTTGTGTTGTAAACAAAAGACAGTCTGTCGCATTTTCTCCTGAGGAACTATTATATGGAAGAGCTATAATAGCGGAGCCTGTACTGGAAGTGTATCCACAGTGAGTGGAGCTCTGCAGCCAGACTTGTACTGTGTTTCACTGAGTGACATCTGGCAGTTACATAAACACAGTTTGTACCTATTTGTTCACATTTTGGAAAATTAAGTTTGCTGAATTGACTATGAATAGCAATTGTTTTCCTTTTCTTAGGCATCACGTGTGCTGCTCGCTATGAGGGTTTTTTTTTTTTTAAATCATAATAAAGTATGTGATATTGTTCAACAGACTAATGGGACAGGGGTGCAGAGACTTCAGAATCCTTCAGTTTTTATTAAGATTTCTTCAGCATTAAGGTAATCCAGTGATAGTTGCCAGTACTTCCATTGCTACACAGCAAAAAATAGCTGATAGTTAATTCGATAAACTTCACTGTCCCATATGTAAACAAATGCGATGCAGAACACCCCTTATTTTGCTGCCATAGTGCACTCTCATGTGCGCGATGGCAATTTGCCTGCTTGGCTGCTGAGTTCTACATGCGTGGGTTGTTGTATTTATGCGCAAGGAATTTAAGTGCACAAGTGACAATGAATACCTGCGCCTGTGAAATTACATTACTTGCTCGTGGTTATGTTTTATCTTTTATGACATAAATCTGACTCCATATTTATATTTGTCAAAATGTGTGTCAAATGTGACACTTCCAACCTTTAGTACTCCCACTGGCACCCTGCTAGGGGCCCTCATGACCCAGGAACCCAGAAGAGAGAGGCCCTTACAGGGGAAGCATCTACAATGGGGTCCAGGAGTAAATAATTCACAGGAGTCCCTGTTGGCATGGTCGAGCCTTCAGGCTATAGTTGCTCTGCCATTGCAGCTGCTGTGAGGAGGCAGCATATGTCCTCTCCCTTTGGCTGTTTCCTTTCTTGCATTCCTTCACTTGCCCGTCCTTTCCTTCCATTTTGATAAACCACTCTCATGTGCTTGGCCCTTTCCATGTAAAGGACACAAGCAGATTCCAGCCCCAATGACATCTTTAATAATCCCGACCAGAACCAATTGGGTTTAGTGGGGGACATTCCTGCAGGACTTAGGGGGAGGGCTGTGGAGCAGAATTAGTTGACATGCTGTATTAAGTAAGCTGAAGAGAAGAGGCTGTTTTTTGTCTTTCTGCTCATAGAGAAGTATACAGAGCATGTACCTGGCTTTATTCAGCACCTGACTTTGTCTTGATTTGTTTGGCTAATATGAATGACACACAGGTGTTGTGTACATACATATAAAACAAAAGCTACTGTTTTCCGAGTGTCCTGCAGTAAACTTGCACTTTGAATTAAGGAAGAACAGTGATTGACTGGACACGTGAGTAAAATGTATTTTCTCTTATTTTACTGTGTCTTGAAAGCAGGCGAGTGCTCAAACTTGAATTAAATCCTAATGTGGCATCACAAAATTACTGTTACCCTCCTGATTATTAAGGTACTGTGCGTCTCTAAGGACAAATTCATGGCAGATCTTGATTGAATCCACACATCAAAGCTACTGTTTTTCTGTGAAAACACAGTGGGACTATTTCACTTATGAAAGCTAGAAGCTTGGGAGGTATGTGCTTCAGACAGCGGGGCATGCGGGATCATTCAGGCCTTTGCAAAAAAAAAAAAAAAGAAAGGAACAGACAGCTGTTTAGCCATGCACTGTCAATGCAGTTCACACAACTACAGTAGATGACATAATTTGGTGCATAAACAACCCCAATTGTGCCTCCAAATCCCTCAGTAAACATTTAAGGACCCTTAGTGAGCACTGTGCAGTGATAATTATGATTTATCCTGTGTCTGTAGTCATCATTTAGCCTTTTGCCATCATTAGCTCCGCTGTGACACAGATATCCTGCTGTCCCGACTTCCCCAGACCATCTGCCAGACTAGGCCATGCCAGCCACCAAACCAACCAGCCACCTACCACCCTCGCATTATGCCCCATTTGGTCTGGCATCTGTGTGCTCCACTGATCTGCCAACAAAGACTTACTGAATGTTTAAACAAGCCCTTGGATATTTGACAACATTTATTTTCCCATTTAATCCCATGGTCTCATTTTGAGTCAACAGTGACGCGGGGGACAGCCCATTTCCAGACCCCACAGTGCTAATGATACACATAATGTGAGAGATCAAACCTCCATACGGAACTAGCCTCCGTATCTGATTGGTTTAGATTCTGTGACCAATCTTGGATAAAAGATGATTATCAGTCCACAGTTGTTCTCTACCAGACAAGACAGCCACCTATGGCACCTAAGCGTAATAAGCCAATCTCAGTTTTTAATGACAACCAAGGAGGAGAGTCTAGACACAGTTGATTATCAGAGAAACCACTGACTTGTTTTTTTTTTTGTATTTTTTTTTTAAGGTAAGAGCTTTTGGTACAGGAACGAAACAAATATGGAAATGAGCTAGAAGGGTGGAAACTGGATGAAAACTGTGTTTGCCAATCCTTTTACGCAATCCAGAAATGTAACTGAAAGCCACATCAACCTTTAAGGTTACACGAATATGTTAAGGGAGTATAAAACAAACCTAAAGTACAATCTTTAACACTTCAGAAAACCAATGAGATACTATCTGAACAAAAAGGCACATATAAACTGTTTTCTGCTCCGTAACAGATGCTTTCACAACAGGCAGGCCAAACATATTGCTGCTGCCTTTTCTGTTTCCAACATTGTCAGTCTACCATTCCAAGCGAGGATGTTTCAGCCAAATTCAATCAGACATTTATCCTCTTCCACCCTGAATAAGAGCATATGAAAGCTGCCGTCATGCCGTCAATTACTAGGACTGCATATGGATACATTTCCTAAACATGCTGTATACACAGGACCACAGTGGCACACACTGGCAAAGCAAAGCTGTACCAGTAGATTAGATAGAGGTCATTATAGCCTATTTAAGCAACACTTCTGGTAATTTATGTTACATAGTAGTGCTTCCTATACTATAGTATGTATAAATAGGAATATGAGGAGAGGAGCCTTTCAGAAATGTTTACATATTTTCAGTGCATCACACTACACAGTAGTGTGAATAATATGTATATGATATTTCTGGATTAGGTGTGGTTTTCCTGATGCCAATGAGATGTTCTACCTTAGTTTCGAATGTTAACAAAGTTGGAAAGGTAATTAAGGCTGGCATGATGAAGAGTGTTAAATTAAGCTGTTTTATTCTACTGACAAGTTTCACTTGCTTTTAGGATTATTAAACTAAAACACTTGTTAAGCGGTCAAGTTTTCTCAAGAAAGTGTTGCTATCACCTCTGGTAAGTGTTACGCTTATGAAACAGAACCTGCAGTCTGTCAGCTTCCAAACCATGTGGTGTGCAGAATGGAAGTGGGAGAGCTTGTCCAACCAAACAAATGGCTGAAAAAAACAATAATCCAGCTTCCTGAAGAAAAAAAAAATGTCCAAAAAGTGAAATCATTCAAGAAGGAAAAGACCAAGTATGCCAGTTCTTCTAAACTTAGCTTACTCACACAAAACTGAATGTGGAAAAAAACAAAAATTGGGGTGTGTAAGTGTGACAAATGACCACACTTACAGAGGCAAGACTACAATCATTGCAGGCAGAGACAGGATTTAGTACAGCCCAAGTTTTATTTTTATTTATTAAAGCTTCAATTTACAAAGCTTAACACGGCCGCTCTGTAGAGCACTAGTGGCCTATACCAGCAGCAACGCAGACCAAAACCAACACTAATTGGGTAACTGGCAGCCCTTTATACCCTGCTTCTGATTAGCCACACCTTCCTCATAGCCTGCCAGGGGTGTGTCCACACTTTCAAAAAAAGACAATTAAGGTGTTTATATATTATACTTTATAATTAAAACTATTACCCAAATGTATCCATAAACCCTATATTTACATTAAAACATATAACCCTACAAATCCCAAATGACCCCAAAAGAATCCCCAAGCAACTCCCACACCCAACTTCCTCCTTGATCTCTCCCAGAACCTTTAGTGTTCAGACCCCCTGGGGACACATTTGCCCAAACACCCTGGAGACGACAATGGAGAAAACAGGAGAGTGACTGCTACACCACAAATCCACTTGCACTAAAAATCAGCACCCATATTCACAATAATTGCACAAATACATTACCCACACTTTTCTAAATCACATGATAATCAATTACATTTGTGGCTAATATTGCCTCTTTATCCACCATACACTGAGTAGCTGCTCAAGTGCCTGGAAGACACAATCACACAAATCATTAAAATGTTCAATAAATAATCAATAAATAATTAAGAGTTCTCGTGTGCAAGTATGTTTCTTCATGTGCAAATGTTTTCCTAAAGTGCAGAGTGCTAATTAAAGTGCAAATGTGCCCAGAAAAGCATCTACTATTACCTAAAACAAAGATAAAAATTACTCTGAACAAGTAATGAAACACCTCTTCATTACAGCGAGGATGAGTGAGTGAGAGAGAGAGAGAGAGAGAGAGAGGGCGGGAGAAAGGAGGAAAAAGGAAAAAGGAGGAGAAATAAGTGAATGTGTCTTACACCTCCATTTGCTGTGCTCTTTTGGGCAGGGAATAGTTCAAGAGAGAGCTGTGGTCTCTGGAGCAACAGCATTAAGAATCAGACATTTTCTTTACCAGCCCTCCTAAATGTACTATTGAAAACCAATTAGGCCTTCGCTGTGCTTATGTGCTTCACAGGAATCGTTGAAGGGAGTGAGAAAGGTCACCTGTCTCTTTAAGTCTTGACATTTATACACACAAGTATAGAAACGATCATTCAAGCGCACCCGGTGTGTGCCAAGTCTACCTCTGGTCTCACCTATGTGATTTATGTTGTCAGGAGCAGGCTAGTGTGACCGAAACGTCAATTAATAGATTTCCCAAGAGCTGCTCTTTCATTTCATCCACCCGTCACGATCTGTGCACCACATACAGCATCTGTTATGAATACATGGACGATGACAGTACAGTGGAAAACACAGAGGAGATATTGATCATTCCAATTAAATCTGGACAAATTAGAGAGGAGAGGTGAGAAACTGACTTCTGCCCGAGGGCATGTCTGAATGTTTATTTAACCATCTACTTGCAGGGTCTGGCTACAAAATGAGATATCTGCAGTTTGAAATGATCAGCGATTTGCGAACATTTTTTCATTAGTGCTATCATTAACAAAGTAAGGCAGTTTTAAGTGTAGTTTTCAATTAAAGTTAGGAGTCATTTAAGATGCTTTCTTCCAAAATCATCAACTTTTACAAAGTAGATTAGTTCGGACGTTTTCTGCAAGGCGATAATTAGCATGAAAATGGTTCTGAAGTTGTACCAGTGGCACTTCAAAACTCCCAGCTGATGTAATAGCTTGCTGCAGATTCATAAACATTTGAAGGATCACAGAAAGCAAGAGTTAAGTGTCCCTTTGCTGGGTTTAATTAAGAGCAGATGCTGCCAAAGACTGTGTATTTGGGAAAATGATACTTGATGAAACACTGAAAACTTCTTCTCTTTTTTTAAATTATTGTCTCCCAATTTTAAAATCACACGTCTCAAACAGCTAATAGATCTCAGTAAAAGTTGGTCCAATTAAACAGCTAAACAGACTCACAAGACTGACTGAGAGATGAGGTTTTAAGTTCCCGCTGACAAAAGAGAAGAGGTGCGACGATCTGTACATGAGAAGAGAGTTAATTGGAGATAAATGTGATCGTTTCTTTGTTCTCCTGTCAAATGGAAACCATGTGTCTTAAAACCTTCCCTCCTCTCGTTACCTGTTAGGCTTGCCCTTTTCTCCTTATGGTTTCCATGGTAACATACTCACAGGACTGTCCATAACACTTCATAGGTTATTTCATGCTCACCTGCAAGGTGAGCAGTGTGTATGGTATATCACCACTGTAAGTTAATTCCATTGATTGCATTGTCTGGTTCATGTAAATTTCCCAAGTATTAATGCAGAGGGATAATTTACTGAGATAATTACACTGGATGACTTTTTGTGATACTGTGTATATACTGCAGTTTTACCTACATAGATATATACATGGTATATTACTAAATCAAATCAGGTTTTCCCCCCAATCATAATCTTATACATTTATTTGTTTTTACCAAAAACAAGCTAATCCTTAGTCTGTTGTTTATCAAGAGGTCGAATATGAATTAATTAAAGCAGGTGCAAGGTTAAGGTAAGTCACACCAGTGTAGGTAAATACTGGCACACTAATCACTGATTGGGATCTCGACCTGATGGCTGGAAAAGACCAACCTGTTCAATATACCGACAACAATGCACTGATTGAACAGCATGTAAGAGGAGCCAAATTGAGACCAGTCAATAGAAGGATTGCCAAGAGCCACTGATTGTAGAGTAGGAAGTCACCTGTCTGAGGCAGACTAAATGAGTTACTGTTAAGATTCATGGCTACAATGGTCTAAAGCACTGGTTTTTGTACCCACTGAGGTATTTCTGCAGCAATCGGGGTTTACGTGGAAAGAGTGACTCTACTAATAAAAAAAAACAGAAATTTAAAGATCTAATAAAAGAGCCACGTTTATTTTTCGGAGGAAAGCAACCCCTCAAATGGAATTATAAACTGCTGATCTTTAGTAAAATTAATGTCACAATAACTAGCAAGCTGCCAGGTGAAATTGGATTGCCATTCTGGCATGACACCTTAAAACACACAAGTTACCAAGCTGTCAGAGAAGTCCAGGAAATTTACTAAAAGTACTGGATAACCAGTTTTAAGATCTAGCATCTGCCACTCCAAGTAAAAGCGGTAACAACGCAAACATCACCACATCAATCTAAACTTTGCCAATCTTTTTCCTGAACAATGTTATAAGAATTCCCAGCTTTTTGAGTATAGCACCTTATTTAATTGTGTTCAGAGTGATCTGTATAAGGTGGATAATGTTGAGAGTAATGACTTCATGGTCGTTATGTCACACAAGGTGTTTCAAGCTATACATAAGCTGCCAGGTAATAGGTCATATTTTTGCTCAACATCTTCAATACGCTATTATTAGGCTAGCTCCTTTGTTTCACCAGTTGTACTAACCATGGCTTGTTGCCAGACTCAATGTTGTTTGCTCTGTTAGTGCCGACCATATCCACCTTATACAGATCATTCTGAACACAATTAAATAAGGTGCTATACTCAAAAAGCTGGGAATTCTTATAACATTGTTCAGGATAAGCAATCTTGATAATTATAGGCCTGTAGCCTTAACCAGTACAATGTCAAAAGCTTTAGAAAGAGTTTTGTTGGATAGGTTAAATATTTTTAACAATTTCACTTATAATCATTTTGGCTTTAAAGCTAAATACCGTACAGATTTGTGTACATATTATTTGAAGAAGAGGGGAAAATTCATTCACTTTTACATGTTTTATTAATGTCTCCAAAGCTTTTGATCATGTAAATCACAGGAAGTTATTTGTTAAGTTGAGCCAAAGACAGGTGCCAAAATACAATGTGAGAGTTCTGGCTTACTGGCATGCCAACAAGAGGTTATAAGTAAGATGAGGAGACAGCATTTCAGCAAGGAGGACTTCTGTCCCCAGTTCTTTTTAATCATTATGCCGACGATTTCTTGAAGAAATCAAGAACCTGTAAAACTGGCTGCATGATTGTTAATAGTTTAGCAAACCATATTATGTACGCAGATGATCTTGTGCTCTTTAGTCCTACTAAGCGCTGGTCTCCAGCAACTCCTTCACATTCTTCTTATGTGGTGTAGAACATGATACAATGCCTGGATGAGCATGTCATCATTTATAGAACAAAGAAGGACAACAATCTAAGGTTTCCTGAAATTAAATCGCTGGATAATAATCTTATTGTCTATAATATGGTCAAATATCTTGGAAAAATCTTATTACAGATCAATTGATGGATGATGAAGATATTTATAAGCAATGAGGAATGGTGAATGCACAGGCAAACATTCTCCTATGCAAATTTTTGCAAATTTTCTCTATTCAGAGCATACTGTACACTTCTGTATATGGCATACTTGTGGACGAACTATAGGGAAGCCAGTTTACGAAAACTATAAACATGTAGCTTATAACGATGCCAAAAAATGGTTCAGTGTAAGTGATGTATTTGTAGCTGCTGAAGTCAGTACATTTAATGCCTTAGTAAGAAATCTTAGCATGGTCTCCTTGTGGAAAGGTGAAGTGGGTGTCTTTTATTTGTTTTTATCTTATTTGCTGTGTTTTATGTGATTTTTGTTTTACGGGCCATGAGTCTGGAATAAAGCTTGTTTTCTTCATTCATTGAATGAGTATTGCTTAGTATACATTTTATAATGAACATGTGAGGAACATGATCCAAGGAGTATCCAATATGATCTGATAGAGATGTGGAGCACATCTACAGTGTAAGGGTGGACTGACCTTTCCACTGCCTCTAGGTGCTAAGATGAAAGATGAATGCGTGTCTGTGTTAACACCGATTTTTCTTCAGCAACAAAACTGCTGACTTTCTGCTGGCAGCAACCCTCCTCTCTAGACTGAGAGCTCCTGTCTTGACTGGTTCTTATTTGATCAGCTCCAGTTCCACTGGGACGACCTTTTGCTGGGTTAACAAAATGTCACATCTGATTTCACTGCAGGCATCAAGTGACTTGGAGATGTGAGCCAAGCTCCCCTGGAAAAGATTGACACCAGAGCAGTGACTGAAGAAAAGGGTTATGGCATGCCAGGAGCCCAGCAATTAATTTGTTTCCACATTGATACTTTTTTTTTGTTTTGTGTACTTGCAGGATTTTCTGAGCTTTGGCCAGCTGCTGGCTGCTCACCTCTGATAAAACTTTGTCCTACAAAATTTTTTCCTTTGAACACAACTGATCAAACACCTATCACTGCAACCTTTGTGTATATAGAATAAATTATCTGGCTGTTTTCTTTCAAGTGAATAGTTAATTCATGTTATAACTGTTTGAACTTACTGCCGTAAGTCTGAATTGCTTTGTGATTTTAAAACACTCGTAACCACATGAAATGGTGTTTTATTTGCGTTCCTTTAAAACAAAGCACAGTGCTCAGGGAGAATTTACAACTGTAAATTCAATTACATGGACAACTGATAAACAATTACTACACTGTGAATATCTTTAATTAATAATGGATGTTACAGCTTTTTTTTGTGAAGCTTAGTGTGAAAGATTATTCTCACTTGTTTTGGCTGATGCATAAAGCAGACATCTCACATTCCTTGTTCTGTTTGTAGTGAAAATAATAAAAAAAAACAAAGCAAAAAAAAAAACATACAAATGAAGAATATACACAAAGATGATTCTCTTTCCCTTGTTAAAATGTTTGGGCCATTCCTGCTATGATTCTGCTAAAGGTAGAAATTATACCTGCACAGGTGCACCATTGTGCTCCTTCAAGTCTTTTCACTGAGATCGTAATCTCTGGACCCACTTGGGTAATTCTCCCTCTGCAGTAACACAGGCCCCTCTGTTCATCATTAAAGTCTCCATTTCACCCACTCATTCAGTTGGTAAATTTTGTTTTCCTCATTCATCCTGATCCACAAGCTCAGTCACATGGTAGCTGAACAAGACAGCATCTGAGGTAAGTCCAAAGAGAGGGTAGGCATTACCTTCGATTTCTCTGTGAGCAGTAATGAGATGGTCTGCTTCACAGCTGGGGAATTAATCAGTGTGCAGGAATTACCTATGTAATTGACTGTAGAATCAAACTCAAACCCATCAGGGTCCATCATGCTAACCTTTTCTTCCACACACTGTCCCCGTTTTTAATCCCTGCTGCTACTGCTCGGCTGGGAGATTGCTTCAGTGCGTGACGCTGATCAATTGCCTTGTTTTCGGCGGATGGAAAAAAATGGTGGCGCAGTTACTTTTATAAAAATCAATGGGTCAATATGCCAGTCTACTTTAATCACCTTTTAGTGCAAACTGCCATTTGCCCTGTAGTCAGTTCCTCTAATGAAAATGATAGTCAGGAGCAATGGTACCCAATCTCTTCTTTACATGTAGACAGTGACTTTAAAAAAAGGGTTTGAGACTGCCAGACTGACAAAGGAGAGATAGTCAAAACTAGGAGTGGGTGATGCATGCTTGGTTAGTGTGATGTTTATTTCAGCACCCAAAGAACATAAAGTGTTGTGAGTATGCTTGCATATGTGTGTGTGCCTGCGTGCGCGTGTGTGTGAAACAGGTCTAAAATAGGAGTGTGTGGGAGTTCTCCCTCCAGACCTATCAACTGACAGACAGTGAACTAAAAAGTCTCTGAGCAGAGTCCGCTGGGAAGGAAGGACAAGCCATACTTCATTCAATTCATTCACATTTATGACACAGACTAAAAACTCTCATTTAATCACTTTATTAATTGTTGTATAGGTCTATTCTACCATAACACATTTCAGCACCAACGTTCCAGAAACTCTTGATATCAGTGTTTTAAGCTTTATACATGAAAAAAAAATATATATTGCAGTGCCAATTTTTAAAATGTGCCTGTTCAGCATGAACGGCTTGCAGCATGAGTGAGTGATTGAAGTCACTCGTGGAAAGAGGAATGGGGTATGTTGGCAAAATATGCAGCTGATTCAGATTCCTAACATTTAGCTGCAATGATTTAACAACACTGGTCTTGAACTGCAATCCTGATATATGACCAGAATTAGACTGATCTAATATCCACTTGACATTAAAGGAGACTCGCTCGCTGTTTTATGGATAAAATAGCCACAAAAAAAAACCACACACAAACAAAATAAAACTTTTGCATAATCACCATGGTTATCAAACAGAAAACTGATTCTAAAGACTATATCTAATAAGTTTACATACAGTTTAGAGTTAGCTGCAGTCAGTGACTGAGCTGCTAAACACACACACACACACACACACACACACACACACACACACACACATACAGCTCACTGAATTCCTAGTAGCGTGATAGGGTCCTATTAGGAAGGTTTCATACTGAGATGTTATTTCACTTTGCCCGTTGGTTGTTTAAGTAGGAGCAGTTAGGGTGATCAGATGTCCCTCTTTTTATGGGACTCCACAACATTTTAATTCCTTGTCCCCCGTCCCACATCTTGAGACAGTGTCCTGCATTTTGACTGGTACTACAGGACATACTTTTCAAAAGTCTGGCTTTTACCCTGTATATATGAAGGGAAGGCTTTTTATTATTGTCAGAAGGTGGTCAGCCTGCCTAATGCCCCACTCATTAGGGAATGTTACAAGTCGCCAGAAAGTCACCAGATTTTCAGATTTAGTTGAATTTGATGGAAACTACACCAGAGAAAATGAAGCGGAAGTATATAATGAGAAACAGAACTACTAGAGTTCTTTTTCTATTTCACACAAGGGGAAAATATGGTGTGAAGTGTATATGTGTGTCAGGATTGGATAAAAATTGCTAATCTATGGATAGATCCAAACTAAAGCCCAAAAACTATTACCAGACAGAAGAGCAGCTGAAATAACAGTGAAAAAAATTCACACATTCAGACTACCTCTCAGCATTGTTGACATGTTCCACTTTGTCCTACACAAACACAGTGTTTGCCCCACATTTAGTTTGTTTTGATCTGGGCACCCTAGGAGCAGTTGAGGTGACTACGGTTCCATATTTTCAGAGTTTGCCACACCTCAGGGTTTCCCAAACTGCCTCACAACTCATGTGGTTCTGTGTGTTGACTGTTGTAAGCTTGAAACTGAAAACTATTTTTAGCTAAAATGCAGTTTGAAGATCCAAATATCTCTAAACTATCTCTATCTCTAAACTCAACATTGAACGCCCTCTGGTTTGAAGCAATATAACCGCCAAGTTTGAAGTTTTTAGATAAAACTGAAGAAGAGACAGAGGTCTTCATTCATAAGAATGATAGCTACCAAATGAATCATGTTAATGGCTTATTCAATAATTTCATACATGTTCAAACTGTAAATGTAGCATCGATGATCAAAAACTGTAAATTAGACCAGTTCATTAATCATTTAGTCAATAAGTTAAAGGGCAATAACTGAATTGAAGAACTACTTGATTAAGTTATTTATTTACACAGATATGCCCCCTGAAATTAATGTGTTGGTTAACTTTGAATCTTGGTTGGACAAAACAAGACATTTTGGTCCCTTTAAAATCAGGGAAATTGCAACTGTTACATCAGATGTGAAATGGATTTTACACCCTTAATAAGATCCATGAGTCCCTGATTTAATTAAAAGTTTGGTAATATAGGAATTTTTTTTCTGTGTGTTTGTGTGTGTGTGTTTGTGTGTGTGTTCGACGGGGTGGATACTTTAAACAAGAGGAGCAACACAACACACAGCATAAATGGGAAAAGTTGTACATATTACAAATGGTTAAAAACTTAAACTTTGAACTACGCTACCAGTTAAAAGTTTGGACACACCTTCCCATTCAATGTTTTTTCTTTATTTTCATGACTATTTACATTGTAGATTCTCACTGAAGGTATCAAAACTATGAATGAACACATATGGAATTATGTAGTAAACAAAAAAGTGTGAAATAACCCAAAACATGTTTTATATCTTAGATTCTTCAAAATAGCCTCCCTTTGCTTTGGTCACTGCTTTGCACACTCTTGGCCTTCTCTCAATGAGCTTCATGAGGTAGTCACCTGAAATGGTTGTCACTGCACAGGTGTGCCTTGTCAGGGTTCATTTGTGGAATTTCTTGCCTTCTTAATGGGGTTGGGACCATCAGTTGTGTTGTGCAGAAGTCAGGTTGG
>VUQS01039072.1:21099-34882 GCA_015108495.1 Heterochromis multidens | reverse complement strand
CGTGAGCATCAGAACTGGACCACGGAGCAATGGAAGAAGGTGGCCTGGTCTGATGAATCATGCTTTTTTTTACATCACGTGGATGGCCGGGTGCGTGTGCGTCGCTTACCTGGGGAACACCTGGCATCAGGATGCAAGGCGGGAAGAAAGCAAGCTGGTGGAGGCAGTGTGATGCTTTGGGGAGTGTTCTGCTGGGAAACCTTGGGTCCTGCTATCCATGTGGATGTTACTTTGACACATACCACCTACCTAAGCATTGTTGCAGACCATGTACACCCTTTCATGGAAACAGTATTCCCTGATGACTGTGGCTTCTTTCAGCAGGGTAATGCGTCCTGCCACAAAGCAACAATGGTTCAGGAATGGTTTGAGGAGCACAACAACGAGTTTGAGGTGTTGACCTGGCCTCCAAATTCCCCAGATCTCAATCCAATCGAGCATCTGTGGGATGTGCTGGATCAAATGTCGATCCATGGAGGCCCCACCTCACAACTTACAGGACTTAAAGGATCTGTTGCTAACATCTTGGTGCCAGATACAACAGCACACCTTCAGGGGTCTAGTGGAGTCCCTGCCTCGACGGGTCAGGGCTGTTTTGGCAGCAAAAGGGGGACCAACACAATATTAGGCAGGTGGTCATAATGTTATGCCTGATCAGTGTATTTTTACTGGGGTTTAATTTATCACAATCTCAGGTCACTTAGTAATGTAATTTAAAGTGTACACAGGCACACCTAGAGTGGAGTCCAAAGAGCTGAGACTGGGCCTCACGTTTTCAGCAGAAAACTGCTTTGTCACTATCACCTGTTTCACCTATAGGTGATAGTGACAAGAGAAGAGAAGCTCAGTGACAGATCATGACTAGACAAAGTTTCTAAAGGGGCAGTGATACCATGCAGCGCATCGAAGACTTAAATCTTGCAGAAATTGGATCAATTTAATCCAAACCTCATTTCATCAGCATTTGTTCACTAACACTTAAAAGCAACTTCATCACAGATAAAGACATTTCTAAATAAAGAGTACTAGAATCCAAAATGGCAATTGAAATAACCATGTCTAGTCTTGGTCTCAGAGGAAGAACGGTGGTCTCCAAACAGTTTCTTGGGGTTGGGGAAGTTTGTAAGTTTGAGATTTGTGTCAGTAGCAGTAGGGTGTACGCAAGGAGAGAGAAGGATAACAGTGTATCAAACCCAAAGAGAATATTCAGACTTCTCTGGAGATGGATACTTGTACCGAGTTGACTCCACCCTGACTGAGGAGAAGTACCACTGTGTTCATCACCCTCTGGTTTTGTAGAAGATTAATATTGCTACAGGATAATGAGTCAACACTCCAGACTTTGCAAGAACTACTTGAAGACAGGGAAAGAAGCTCCATGTATAATTTTCAGATTTGAACAAACTTGTGAAGTACGATTGCAGCTGTTATTAAATTGAAGTAGGGGTAGATATTCTGAAATTCATTTACATTTTTAAAGCTTTTGGACCCCACTGTTAATTAGTTTATTTAAAATTGCTTTTGATTTAAAATGCTCACCTACTGACACACTAGTAATCTGGGCCCTTACATATGCTACATAAAGTGAGCGCCACATTTTATTTATTTGGGCTTCAAATGTAAAAATGTTGTGATTATCTGTATTTTTTGGTTTGATGAAAAGCAAAAGTTCTGCAACCAATAAACTTTGGCATTACAAAGTGAGAGTGAGTTTTCATTGCTGTCTCTGCTTTGATCTACATCAGACCACCAGTGGAAATGGTCACAACTGAGCCTCATGTGCAGGATAAAATCAAATAGGTACCAAGAGCTGACTCTTTCTTTTTTTTTACCCTAAATGCGGAAATCTGCTCAATAATTTACTGAAATTAATTATAATCCCGCTTGGCTTTTTAAAATATCCTGTCATGTGACACACAAATACTTTACATCACAGTTAGCATTAGTACAACACAAGTGGCCTCATATGAGTTGAGTTTTCATTGCTTTGATTTGCAGCGGAAATAAGGTTAATGAAATCTGCAAAGATTAAGTGACACAAAGAAATGACCTTTTTCCACTGAGTTTGAAAACAGGTTCACTGAAATAACTGAATATCAGGTTCAGGTTACTTTATTTGTACCCATAGGTAGATTTGGTCTGCAGTAGTGAGTCATCCATTCTCACATGCACATTTTCAATACAAACACCAACAACACATAAGCATAATACTGAAGAAATAAATAATAATAATAGAGATTTCTGAGTGATGAGTGATATTCATCACTGTTGTCTTCTGATATTGAATGAATGATTGTGGTTAATTCCCCTCTTTTTGCTTGATGCTGTGAGCAGTCAATAGTGAACTGCGTGACTAAAATAATACACCTTTGATGGAAGCAGCTCGATCGAAGCAGCAAAACCATCCAACCATTTTTCTTCCTCTTATCCATTTCAGGGTCTTAGGAGACTATCCCAGCTGTCATAGGGCGAGAGCCAGGGTACATCCTGGACAGGTCACCAATCCATCACAGTGTTAATGCATAGAGACAAACAACCATTCATGCTCACATACACACCTTTAGAATCAAGAATCGCCAATTAACCTAACAGGCATGTGTTTGGACCGTGAGAGTACCCGAAGAGAGTCCACACAGAAAGGCTAGAGACTGGATTCATAGCCAGGACCTTCTTGCTGTGACAAATAAATAAATAAATATTTAAAAAAAAAAGCACCCACTATGCATGTAGTCATGGAAATAAAGTGCTTTTATTTCACAACATTTTGAAAACTAACACATTCTCTGAAACTTTTAACACATTATAAAAAAAACCTTATAGCTCAAACGGTGCATTGCAAATACTTGCATTAAATTAACTAAAGCTACCATTTTCAAATTTGACTCTTCAGCAGTTTGGCAACTTGGTCTTTAAAGTTAGCAGCTGTTCAGCTGAAGCTCCTGATGGGGTCAGTTACAGAGACCTCTGACAAAGTGGTTGGTTGTCAGTGAAAATCAACTACAGTGGTTAATGCATGTTACTCGGCACCCCACAGCTGAAACATCTTTTTAAATTACAAAATTTTAAGAAATTCATTTAAACGGTTTAGTCTGAGTTGCACTGCATAAATGTTTTGCCACGCTTTCAGCCCCACTTGTTATCAGAGCGAAGCAATCCTTGGCACATGCTGAAAAATCATATCATGTATAGCGTGCATGCTTGACCTTAGGGTCTGTGCTGTTTTCCTTCTTCTGCACAGAGGTGTTGAGTTGTTTGTGGCTACAAAAGGTAGACTGCCCTTTGGAAATGGACACCACTGGTGTGACTGCTTCTCAGCTACATGATGGTTATAAATCCACAGACAGACTGGTCTTTGCTATTGCATTTTTGAATTGAGGTGAAGTTGCTTAGTGAGTTTACAAAAAATAAGTCCTTTCTCACCACAAGATCAGAGGAAACACAGGAAAGTCAAACCCCGCCCCATCCTTTTTGCAGCAGAGATACTATACCATGCAGTTAAATTCAAATTTCTCAAAGCAACATGCTCTACTTCATCTGTAGAGTGTACATTCACAAAGTACAAGAAGACACATTTACATAGGAACATTTGACTCAACAAACCCAAATCTTTTTGATTTAATATTGGCATAGAACTCTTATAGAGTGATATGCTTGAGTGGTACCATTTTAATAACAATCAGTTTTACAGTTGATTAACAAAGTTATTCCAAAGTGAAGGGAAAAATC
Source organism: Heterochromis multidens (assembly GCA_015108495.1). Taxonomy (NCBI): domain Eukaryota; kingdom Metazoa; phylum Chordata; class Actinopteri; order Cichliformes; family Cichlidae; genus Heterochromis; species Heterochromis multidens. Next base: position 31,156 of record VUQS01039072.1, on the reverse strand, counting down.
TGCAAACCCTGAGTTTTCTGCTTTTCAGTGAGTCCGTGATTCGAAACAAAGTGCTACTGTGTTTGTTTATGGGGCCTTAAGTGTCACATTTGTGTGCCAACACTATATGAAGTCATCTTTGAGCAGTCAGTCAAACTTTTTTGTTCACAGAACCACGTTACACTGATTCAACCCCACTTGAGACAACAGTAAGAGAAATACCTGCGAGTTGCTGCTGCGAGTCTGAATTGGAACAAAGAAACTGAATAAATAAAAAGTAGAACCCAACCAGAATTATCTCAAACAGTCCAGGAATAAAGCGTGAAGATGGAGACACTCTATACCGAGATAGAAATATACAAAAAGAGTATACTCTTACCAAAATACCTTTTGAAAAATATTGGCTACAGAGTTTAATTTTGGCTGTGCAAGAATGATCTGTTATAGAAAGATATCTGCAGTTGCATAGATGATGAGAGTGGTTAGGAAGGAAAATTGAGGTGTGGTGGTTGCTTTCTGAATCAGCAGAACATGTATTATTATCATCATTATTATTGTTATTATTTATTCCCTCTTATTCCTTTTATTTCTCTGTGAGCGATAGCTGCAATATCCTCTCCAGCTCCTCTTCCTCTTCCTTTCTCATCCTCTCCTCTTCCTCTTGAGCTTGTGCAGAAAGCTCCATGGCTAGGCGCAGGTCTGAATCAGGGCTGGAAGCAGAGGTAGAGCTAGCAGGGCTGGAGGTGTCTCTATAATCCACTAGCACCCTCTCTGGGACACTCCTAGAAGGACAACAACAGGAGAAAGTGAGATTCACCTTTATTGTGCTGCTTTTACTGATGCTTATAGGCAACGAGGCAGAGCGGGTCATCCTCACAGGTGGACACTGAACACACTTAAGGTGCATAGAATAAATATGTGATTTTGTGTGACTAAAAAAAAACAAAACAAAAAAACAACACTATATAACCAACCATCTGAATCCCTAGGACTGCTAAGCAATAAGCACCTTCTTTCAAAACATGCAATAACAGAGTTGCTATGCTAACAACCTTAATCTGCTCCTACCTGTCACTCTGGTTAATTGGCATTACATCAGCAAATTCCCCATCAGTATCATCCCAGATCACCTCCTACAAACACACAAACACCAGGGTAATTTACAGTCTTCAGCATGTGGAAAGTCATATGAAAATATTTGTGTCAAAGATGATTGCTCTGACCTGGCCGGGGCCTCGGCGAGACTCCAGGAGACTTTGATGGATGGCGTACTGCAAAAGTTCCTCATCATTATTGGACACAGGCATGTGGCGGCTGCCCCCTTGGCGGTGATAACTCGCAGGCACCTCAAACACTGAGGGACACACCTGGAATAGAGGTGGTGCTGGGTGGGGTAGTTTAAAAAAACAAAAAAAAAAAACAAAACAAAAAACAGCAGATGAGCAGTTCAAAATTACAAACATGCAGTTTGTATTTAAATATAGTAAATAAACTGTCAGCTTTCCTACCTGCTGCTTCATTATCTCCTGTGGATGTTGGTGTGGCTGCTGCTGATGGGTTCGCTTCCTCCTCAGTGCTGCATTTATTTACATTACCAAAAGTAATTTTGGCATTAAGCACATGAAACAGGGGAATCTCTGAAAGAGAGGAACACATGAGATAATAAAATGACAACAGAAAGGGTATTAAAGTGCTTCTTCAAACCTAAATTTCTATTCAAATCATACCATTGCAACATACCTATTTTAACAGGAAATCCAGGAGGAAACTTCAGGGTTACAAAGTCCCGTAGTCTTGCAAAATGGGAACTTGTGCGAGCCATGAGGTCGATAATGGGGGTTACCTGCTCCACCAGGGAGAGGGGATGGTCCTCGCTCATCCACAATGTACCTTTGAACCTGCGTGAGAGAAGATTACAGATAAAATAAAATATTCAATTCCACAATACAACTAGCACGAAGCTAGGAAAATTAAAGGATGGGGTTTTTGAACACTTCAAATTACTTCTGTGTTCGAATGCTCAGTTCAATGGGACGGCCGATGTCTCTTTTCCCAAGGTCAAAGTCAGGATCAAAGTATTCCTCTGGAGTGATCGCAGTGGGATTGTTGGCAGTTGCATATTCAAGAGTCAGGTCCTACAGAATCAAGCAGTCACAACAAATAAGCAGGTGCGTGGCAACAAAATGCAGCACTCAAAAATGCTGAAGGAACATCTTACTCCTTGTGCATTTATGTGCTGCTCCACAGTCCCCAGCAAAGACTCCAAGATGTTTCTTTCACCTTTGGAAAAGAAAAGAAAAGAAAAGCATGCAGATTACTACTGTAACATAAACACTGCTCAGCCACAACATTAAAAACACTTCCCTGACATTTTGAACTCAGGACACTGGCAGCAGATTTCGTGTTGTAAGGTGACCGACCCTGAGTGTTTAGAAAGGCACCAACAATTAAAATGTATTATTACTATTATTTTATTTTGCAGATACTTTGGGTCCTGTGGGTTAGTGGATGGGGCTTCCATGAATCTGGCTCAGTCAGACTAGGATATGTGTCAGAGAGGAGGTATGCATTCTCCTGCAGAGGAGGACCCTGCCAGTGTGGAGTGTTGTTGCTGGTGGTATGTGGTACATGGTAAAATAACAGCCACATTAATACCAGAGAGGTGTACTACGAAACAAGATTAATGGGTTAGGTGGAACTTAAGCAGTACCTTACTGACATCACGAAAGACGCCCAGCTGTAAAGTTACAGCAGGTCACTGGGATTTTCATGTATTCAGCTGGTGATGCAGAAAATGTATAAATGTTTTTATACTTGCTTCTAATCTGCTGATAAATCTCTTTTACACTGCTGGAATTGCAGCTACTTAAACACAGAGCACACACCAAGAATATTTATTTAATGAATAATATTAATTTCACCTTGATCTGCCGATAAACTAAAGCAAGTTCCACGTCTTCTATATTAAACTATGGTGCAGTAACCTTTAATGTTTAAACGTATCTGGTTTGAAGTTTAAGAGCTCTAATGTACAGCCGTCACCTTAGAAATAAACAGCAGCACTGAAAGTGCGCTCAAAGTTAAAATAATTAACTCGAGTTAAAATGTTTATTTTACTACTCTGTACGCTAAAATCACCAGATTAACGATCATCATTTGATACTATCTCTGATTGGAGTAGACCGCACTCACAGCGATCTTTCTGTGCCAAAGAAAAGTCATATGAGGCATGAAACACCCCTGTTTTTATTTGAGTGTGCAAAGAGCCTGAAGCAGAAAGTCTGGTTTCCTTATGTTGTGGCTGATATAATCTATATGTTAAAAAAATGTATACACTAAAATACTTTAAAAAAAACCAGTACTTTTTATCCTGGCTTTCTCCTCGTCTGTAAGATGCTCCGTCCGTGTCCTGATGACCACGTTTACATTGTTCACACTGAAAACCTGAGAAAATGACCAAAATCTAATGTCAGATAATAAAATAAACACAATTTATAAACACACTTTGGTTTGATTCATAACTTCTGTGCACCTTTGCTTCAAATCCATTGACTACTTCTGTTTTTTCAGTTCTCCATCCCCAAATCCCAGACTTAATCCTGTGGGTGGTGGAACAAAAAAAAAAACAAAAAACAAGTATACTTTTAGAAACTTTGTAGAAAACAAAAACATCAAAGAAAATATTCAGTTATCCTTTAGATTAGAATAAAATCTACAATGCAGAGAGGACAATAGCAACTACAAATGTTATGATAAGATCTCACCTGTGTTTTCTCAGATAACGTGATGACAATAACTCTAGTTGGATGTTGAATGAACAAAAAACTGACTAAAAGTGAGAATTTACAGTCAAACAACTTTTCAATGAATACGCTGGGATAAAGATTGTATTTAGAGTCTACAGATCCCAGAAGTACAGACACAGGAAATCTTGCATCTCTCATGTAATAATTCCATAACAACTCAATATACTGTATCTGTCTAATAGAGAATCATCTACTTTTGTATTTTAACATTTTATTGCCTTTTTATATTCTGTTTTGCTTTGTGAATTTTGAAATTTTAAAGAATTTTCCAGATATGGCATCAACAAAGTATTTCTTATGTTATAACAGTGAAAATGTCCATAGATCAGAGGTGGTGATCATTAACTCTAATGGGGTTACACAGTAGCCTTGCTCAGGTAGTAATGCCAGTAAAAACAAGATGCCATGAGAAACCAGCTCCAACTCTCGTGTAATAATGTGTCTTTGGAGTTTAGTCTTGGCTTATCAAACAAATTTTGATTCATTCATGACGTGAGGAAAAACAGGAACAAGGAAAAAGAAATGCTTCTTGCCTCTCAAAAGCTATATCCTTTGTGTCCAAGTAGGTGTTGACAATAGGAGTAGTCAACCTTTTGGCAACTTCCTGCTCAGCTGGCTGCATTGACTCTAGCGTGACATCTTCCATTTCTTGGGATATGTTGAAACGTTCGATGTCCACGACTTCATCATCGTGGTTCACCTCCATCAGCTCTGCAAATGAATCTGTCGACAGGCGAACAGGGAGTCACTTGCACCATTTAACAAAAACAGCAGCAAAGAAAACTCAGGAATAATTTACCTTTGTGTGTGACAGAGTGTAAACACATACCATCTCCTCTAAAGATGTAGCTTCTACGCCCTCTGATCCAGGTCATGTTTTCAAAGCCTAGAAGAGTAACATCCACTCGCAGGGAGGCGCCACTTTTCCAGATGCGGCAAACATCACTTGGACAAACCCGGGACACGAGGGGAACTGTGGAACAGCAGGATATAGAAAGAAAAGCATCCATACATGAAAAACACTTAAACAAATACTTCGCCTGCCAATAGAAAGGTATGTAGTTTTTCCTGTGTGACCTGATGACGTCACACAGGAAAATGTGTTGATATTTAAAAACAGACTGCTGCATTTAAAAAAAACAAAACTTGTAAAACCATCACTCTTTTGCATACTGAATTTCTGATAAACCATGATAAACCATACTGATCTGCATGAACATGATACTACGCACACACTTGTCTACTTTGAAAATATGTTTCCACTCACAAAGAAAAAAAAAAAAAGAACTTACTCCAACTGGTGAATTCCCATTTCATCTCCATATAGAAGTCTGGAGACTAGAAAAGGACAAAGCAAAACAAACAAACAACAAAAAAAAAAAACAAACAACAAAAAAAACAGCCGATAAATACTTCCAGGCACACTTACAAACAACAACAAGCAAAAAGGAAAATATATGAAGTCACACCACTCGGATCTTTGACAGCAGCTCAGGCACTCCTCCCAGGGCAGTGGAGGCTTTGAGGTAGTCTCTGCGTTGAAGCACTAGCTGAACCATCTCTGGATCTCCTGTGCTGACTGCTTCCTGCAGCACTGCCCACAGAAAGACCAGCAGAAACAAACCACTAAATCTTTTAATGCAACAGCATCCATCGCCTCAGAGAAGCGATTAACCATTAAAAACCTCAGCGATGAGATTAAAAACCAAAGAAAGTGTTTCACTGCAGGTGAAGGAGCGGATATTCTTTGATAAGTATATTTACCAGTAACCTCATTAACAGCAGATGATGAGTAGGGTTATATAGATGGCAGGGATCTAAAGTGAACCAACAAACCAAAACAGATCCTAACACTCCTTGTCTGTTATGTAGCCAGCTTTATAACTAACCTGTCCAATTATTGGCATTTTCTTTAGTCACTTCAGCGCCGCGTCTCAGCAAGACTCTCACTGACTCCAGGTGCCCGAGCGACACAGCCAGGTGCAGAGATGTTCGGCCTCTGGGATCCACAGCCTCAATGTCATTCTGAGAAAATAACAAGGTACGTGTTTAGACTAAATACTGCTGAGCTGACATAACAACCTGCTACATGAATGAGGGCAAAACTTTGCAACGGCCTTGCAAGTGATTATTATATCCAATACAGTCAACAACACACAATTTGGTCATGACTAATAATGATATAGAACTGCTGGAGTCAGTACAGAGGAATCATATCTGACTGTGCACTGTGGATGTAAAAGGGACAAGGGTTGGAAATGAGCAATAGCTATAAACTCTATGTGCAGCACATCAGTTTCATGCTCTGTACTGGAACTATGTCAAAGTGCATCGTCCCTTTTCATGAGGTAATTATCAGCATTAGGGATGGGAACCCAGAGCTCATATTCATCAGGAGAGTATAAATCCCAGCCACATCAATTCCTTTTGTCGGTGCATGCCATGTTTTTCCAAAAGTTGCAAATTGCACAACAGTGACACCAGACTCATTGCAGTGGAGCTTTTTTTCCCCACACCTGAGTCACATGCAAGCATTTTTTTTTTTTTCTCCTGTGTCCAAACAGTGAAAGTGAAACTGTTGCATTTGAGTGATAAAACACGTACTGCTGTCAGTCTGTTAATCAGTATATTTGAATAATCCAGTGAAATGGCACAGAAGCTTACACTTTAACTGGAGACAAGTTAGCAGTTTGTGTCTGAATACTTGTTTTTTTTAAAGCTTTCAAACTTGCAGATGAGTGAAAAGCGGAGTTACTCAACGTCATGTGTGTGTGTGTAGGTGCCTGCGGAGCATCTGTAAACACCACTGGCCTTCTTGCACTGTTTTCCTTGCGGAAACTCAGCAGCTCACTCTTGGCTTAGTCCAGCTAGCTGAGTGTGGGTGTCAAGGTTAACAACCTCTTCAGCGTTTCTACCAACCTGCGTGGATGTTAATAGCTGTTCCAGCGTCCTGTAGTCATTCTCCCACACTGCGGAATGCAGGGGAAACTTCACCCTGATGTCTTCGCTAATGTTAGCCGTGGACATCTTCCTCTTTCTTTCAGTGCAACGTTAGCCAGCCTCTAATAACTGGAGCCATGAGAAAAGCTGCGACAGCCACACTATTTACGCCAAAAATATTTGAACGCCGTGGTCCATGCCTTTAATGTCTGACAGCAACGTCGAAGTAATAACCAATCCGGTGACCAACTTTCCCCCTGAAGCCTTCCCCTAAATAAAACTTTTGAACAAGGAAGTGCCAGGAGTATTTCCCAGCAGCGACAGGGGTGTCCTATATAGAAACAGATTCCCAGTCCATTAAATACAGTCTGATTAAGATAACCTAGCAGTCAACTTTAAAGTGGCACTTACTTTATGCGTTTTATTAATTATTCCTTTAGTCTATACACAAAAGAAACAGGATTCGTAGAGAAAATCATCGCTGTTTAAAAATAATAGTCAGTTCCAGTTTGGACGCAACCATTTAGTATATCGGTATGGGGGTTGCAGAACCCTCATCGTAAGTACTATGGCAAAATAAAGTAATTTCCACACTGTCTAGCTTTGGTTTCCATATTTTGACGACTTGAATTTTAACGCCACTATATCGTGCAGTCATCAACTAAGTAAACCATATTGATTCCTAGAAAATAAATAGTCTGTTTTTTTGTCTGTAACATTGAAATGGGATCGGCAATATTACGTTTTGAGGAGGGAGGTTGAAAATATAAATCTGTACCGCCAGGTTATAATGTACACAACTACGCCTGGTAGTTTTAAACATAGACACTATATAAATGTGTGTATCCAGTCTATTGTTTTAAACTTTACAGATCATACGTCATTAAAAACTGCTCTGTCTCAGTCATGTTTGGCGCGTTTTGCTGCTCTGCAGAGTCAAATTTAATACAACCATAGGATTGTTATTATGTCTTCTTTGAGGGTTGGCCACTTACCTTGTTTTTTTTTTGTTTTTTTTAAATCTAAGAGTGCAGGAGTGTCAAAGATGTACAAAGCGCGTTTTAAAAGGTGGCCGTCAATAGATGAACATTTATGGAGCCCAATGTAAGACGTAAAAAAAAATACTACCGTGTACTCCAAGGTGAGTAGATCAAACTCACTTTTCTTGGGTAAAATAACGCCCTAATTTTAATCTGTCAGGTTGTGTACCGCCTAAACACTAGTTCCAAAAATATTGCCTTGTATTTAGATTTTATACGTAACTGCAGCTATAAAGTTAGAGAATCAGAACAAGTTTGCAAGGAGGCGTCATTCCCATTATTTTGAGACGTTTATTTCCTGAGAGTCAAAACTGTGGGACCAGCGCGCTACATTGGCAGGTCACAGTCGCAGCTGCCTCTGGGATCGCTCTAGCGCTAAACGCTGCTGTCTAGAGGCTGAGGAGTAAAACTAAACCAAGTGTGCACAGGCTAGTTAGCTAATCAGGTGGCTCCTCAGTCAGCTCACTTGGAGGGAGGAAATGTTAACATGGTCGTAACGCAAACGCTAGCCCAAACGAAAAGGCTCGCAACGGTTAAACGAAGTAAGTACGATCGTTAGTTGTCGGATTGTTTTTAATTTGCTGGGTGTAGCTAACGCGGAAGGTATCTTCACAGAGTAATCAATGGTTAGCATAACGGACACAATTTCCTTTACTCGTTTTTAAAAGGCGTTTCTTCCCGAGTTGAGGATGTCTAAACGCCTGCGAAACACTGAGGTCTGCGCAGATTGCAGTGTCCCAGGTAAGCGAAACTCACACCATCCATGCAGTGTTTAAGCTGTTAGCTGACATTTGGTGCTTAAAAACACCCCAAATCGGATTAAATCCGATTAGCAGCGCTGGCACCACGTTGGTTTCTTCTTTACGGTAATTTAGGGTGTCCAGTTTAGCCTGTTAGTATTGTTCACTAACACTACAGCTCCCAGCGTGGAGGAGTTTTTAAGGTTTTGCTTGGTTTAATCACCATCTTCCCATTAAGTGCTCTCACCTCTGTCATGACTGAAGTACAAAAACAAACAAACAAAAAAAGAAGGCTTTTCCTTCTATATTATTAAAAAGTCCCTGTATCCTAAACTCAAATATACATTCTGTGTTTACTGTGGTATGTGCATTCATAGTGCTATTCCCAGTTATATGGCATCAGAATAATACCAACACCCCCTAAACAGAGTTCAGATTTTTGGGATGGGGGATCAAATGTGACCAAGCTCTGAGAGCTGAGCATACAATTGTTGCATTGTGTCTGAGGCTGTACTTACAGCAGTTCCACTTATATAGAAATGACGTGATGCTGTTCAGCAGGCACAGGAAGCAAAACAGGATGCTGAGTGAATTGACCGCATACTCAAAGCAGAAGAGATTTTTTTTTTTTTTCTTCTTCTTTCTGTTGTGGCGACATAATGCACTGTAAATTGAATATACTGTAATAATAGAATATACATCGTTTTGTTTTGCATCATTCAGCAGAAGGCAGATATTAAGGAGCTCATCTGTCATCATGTCACTCATGCCATTAGTTAACCCTGAGCTCTCCACAGCAGCTGCCCTGGATTGCCCCACTATATGGCTGTTACCAGTTGTTGGGTGTGAATATTTTTAGTGTTTCAAGATGTGGTATTAAATTTAGCAGCACGTGCTGAGGAAAGCACTAAGACTCGTGTCCTGGGGGAGAGTTGTTAGACGGAGATTCTGAAAACTGGGGACCAGGAGCCACAATCTGTCCAGCAACCTCCTGCTGTTAAGATTTTTACTTGCTGCTTTTACAGTGCCTGTCCTGTCACTCTATCTGCTTAAAACTCTGTTGGCTTTAGTGTTGTATCATTTTACAGTGTTTTTAGTCTTGATGTTTGCCGTCAACAAGAGTCTGTGTACAGATGGAAGACAACTCTGACTTTTGCACTAGATGAACCGTGCAAAATGGGTCAGGGTTAAGTAAACATATTTATTTTGGTCACAGAGTCATAGTACACTTTTAATTTGTAGCACACTAACACCGTGCATCAGCTTAATATGCAGTTCAGCTTTAAAATTCTTAGTTATTCAGGTATTTTCTTTATAGTGTTTTGAAAGAGGAAGCTGCTCTGTTATGTGGTGCCTCGACCTACAAGTGCTAGTCTTCACTTCCTTTTTACACAACACATGGCTTCACCTAAATCTGCAGCCAGAAAGGCGATAAATGCATCACAGCCTACGAGGTTTCGGTTTTTTCTTTTCTTTCATTTTTTTCTTAGATTGTGTTTGTCTTCATTAGATCCAAAAGCCTCCACTCAGCATGTTTAATTCTGTCACATAC